>VYZS01052997.1:0-22669 GCA_013400695.1 Neodrepanis coruscans | reverse complement strand
ATTTATGTATTTATCATCTAATAAGGATGGGATGATCCTTTAACAGTCCTCAAAAGCTGAGTTGTTTTGAGTGTTCTGCTCTACATTGGACTCGTTGTTAATGTGAAGCACAAGAGGGTTGGGACTTTGCTCTGAAGACAGGTGTGAATTATAAAAGCAGGTATAATTAGGGCAGTAAATGCTGCCCTTTTTTCTGGCAGTACCGGCTCCAGCACCTCCTCGTGTCACTTGCGTCAGCTCTCGAAACTGGTTTGCAGTGACTAAACAAATGCCTGAGCCAGTTCAAGTGGAGGTGGTGGAGCAGCTTGGGAAGGATTTATCCCTCTCTGTGAGCTGGCACTGCTGCCCAAGCCTGGTCTGTGATGGGAAGTAGGAAGGACAAATGGTGCTGGTTTCACAGAAGGCTCTGTGTGACACAACTGCTGGAGAAGGCGTTGTTTTGGCAATGGGAGAGCCCATGGAGGATACTGAGAATTAATAGTACATTAAATACCTGTGTATTTACCAGTTATGTATAGACATGTTTGTTTTAGGGATCGTGCTTGATTTTGTTTTGTAGAGATAACTTTACTAATTATGCAAAAGCAGTGGAGGGACTGTCCTCTGAGACAGATCATTTGAACTAGTGAAAACCAGTGTGGAAATAGCAGTTGGATTTGCTGCTGGGAAGGGACCAGCTCAGTGGGTTCCTGAGCAATGAAAGATAACTACATCCTTTATCCTGAGACTTGAAGTCAGTGCATTTCCCCTTCCTTAGACACCAGCTATTAACATGTCACTGGTATTAATTATTTCTTTACTAGACACAGGAAGAAGAATATTTACAAACAGGATGAAAAGACTTGAAGAGTATCACTTTTCTGAAATTTATGTAATGCAGTGCAGTCGTATGCACTTAATGGACATCGGTTTCATAATATTAAATTTAGTGTGTATTTTTCTGTGGCCATTTGTTTACTGATTTTCTTTCTGCAGTTTGGATTTCCTGTCTGCTTGTATTTTGTAACTTTTGTGTGACTCATGATCTTGCAGTTCCTTTCCTGTGATCACTCTCTTGTATTTCCTTGTGCTATCTCACCTGTGCCCTTTTTGCAGATTCTGCAGAAGTGTGTTTCCAAGGGGCAGTGATTAATCAAAAAGTTGGAAGGGATAAGAGGCAGATATTAAGCATAGAGAAGAAAAGGGTGTGGAAAAGCAAATAAGCATGAGCATGTTTGTTTCTCCTTGCCTGTGACTCACTTTTTCATAACAGAAGAATTTAAGTGAAGCAGGAGGCTAATTGAAAACAAACAGGAAGCAAAAAATAATTACCTGTGCACTGAACCATGAGAGGGTTCAGTACTTTCAGACTACTAAATTAGCAAGCTAATTAATTTGATTGGCTTTTAAATGTATAACTGTTATAAAAGCCATATGATATGCTATTATATTAATAGATAGTATTTCATAGTAGGGAGTATTTAGAGAAGGGCAGGTCTGTTTATTAATGCAGTCATAATTTCTTGATCTACCCATAATTTGTATTTACTTTCATCTTTATCAACATGACTGATTATTATTTTCTCTTCTTTCAATTTAAGATCTAAGGTATATCTCTTGTGGGAAAAGTCTTTCCCATGCTGCTTTTCATTCTGTCATTTCATACACCTACCTGAGTTTTCCTCATGTGCTGGCATTCCCCTTGATTACAGTATTGAGTCCCATGTCCTGGACACTGCAGTTTGTTCTCCAGTTAGAGCCACTGCTTTATGTTACTTAGAGTAAACATGTAAGATACAGATCATATACTTGGTGTCATTTTTCATTATGAGATGTGAAGAGCCCTAGTGCTGGTCTCTTGCTCCATTCTAAACACACCTTTCCCCTGGTCACTGGTTTTGAGCTATGTATCACTTTTTTTTTGAGGAGTGTGATAAATTTTGCATGGAATCCTGAAAAAAAAAAAAATCAGTTGCTTCTGTAAGACAAACATGGGAACACATTCATTTCTCTGAAGGCAACATCTTTCCCCCAACCTTATGCCTGCTTTGGGAGTTGATGAGATTCTCCGAGTGCAGGAAGCCAGGGATTTCTACCATCCCATCAGGTTCCTGCAGTAACTCTTGTCATCTTGAACTGTTGCCGCTGACTCATTTCAGTAGTTACACCTGGTTGGTCAGTAACATTCTTTCAGGTCTTAGCCAGGGACTCTGGTCTTCTGCCCAGTGACTCATCTGTAACCTCTTCTCAGATGCAGCAGTTTTGACAAGTAGTTCTCTCTCATAAGCATTTTCAGATTGAATATGTTGCTGTGAACATTTAATTAACTCTACAAATGGATATTTACAAAGGTGCTTGATGCAGCAATCATGAGATTAACTTAGTGGTGTGAACTGATATTGCTGAGAGGTAAAAGCCTCCTTAGTTTCACCATGGACTTACATTATGATTCCTGAATTTTGTATTCTGCCAAAGCTTTTTCTTGCTGCTCTGCCTAGCAATATGTTTGTCATGGAATGCTGTTACCTGAAATATATAAGCAGTTAGAATTTCTGTGTGTTCACCAACATATATATGTGGCAAAAGGTGTTGTTGCTAATGATGTCTGGTCCTTCCTGTGCAGACAGTAGCTGAGGTATAGTTTGTAGCAACTGTTTTCATAGTGTGTGTACTAGAATTCAATCAAACAACTAAAAATGAAATATAATTATTTCTTGATAAAGGGAAGTGCCACATCCTATGGAGGATGTTTTGCATTTGGTACATTTGTTCTCCTCCATACTGGGAGGTCAAGTTACGTTTTAAGGAGATAAAGTTTTACTTAAGTTTGTTTCATCACATTAGTCTTATTTTTCTCAGATATTTTACTGTTATTTTTGTTTCTTTTTACAGTTCTATCTTCAAGACACTAAAAGTAGTAATGGTACCTTTATTAATAGTCAGAGACTGAGTAGAGGATCTGAGGAAAGCCCACCATGTGAAATCATGTCAGGTGACATCATCCAGTTTGGTGTGGATGTGACGGAGAACACGCGGAAAGGTAAGGGTATGGATCATTTTTTGGTTTTTTCAAGTATATTTATTTAAAACACCTTATTACAATCCAGTGTCTAAAAGGGAATTGTAGTCCCATTGTAAGAAAATAGTTTTGTTTGGATTTTTTGTTACCTCTTCCCTCCTTTGTGCTGGCAGTGAGTCCTGTGGCCGCGCAGTAAAACAGATCAAGAAACTGATCTGCTGAAAACTTGGACTCTTTCTGCCCCCACACCCCAGCTCGATTTTAAGTGGGTTGTTTCCATGACCCATCTTCTCTGGCTGTAAGAGTGCTAATGTGTGCAGTGGAAATGCAGGTCTGGAAAAAGAGGCTCAACTGGGACCACATGTTCAGCTATTGCCTCACTTAAATTGACCTACAGCAATTTAAAAAGTGCAACATGGGCATTTTTGTGTAGTGCTGTGTTGGGGTTTTGTGCTTGGGGGTTCTTTGTATTATTTTGTATTTGTAATTACCTTTCAGGCCTGTGAACCCTCAAGTTTCAGTAAATAGTGGGGAGAAGAATTTTGCTAGCTGAACTATGAGGTGGTGGGATTTTTGTTTGGTTTATTTTTCTTGCTGTCCTCTTCCCACTATGCATGCTCAGGAGATACTGTATTTTGGCAATAGCTGTGTATCTGTGTTAATTAAAAATGCAGCCTCAGTCTCTTTTCTTTTGAATTTACATAATAGTTCAAGAGCCATTTTTTCCTTTTTCTGGAGACTGGTCTATATGGGGATTATTAACTGTGATCAGTATTGTCAAGACTTTTTGAAGTTACCTAATGAGTCTGTTACTTTCTGTCAACACTGAGTTTCTGGCCATGTTCTGTAGAATCCTGATCCAGTAACACACAGATCTGGCAATAAAATGGCAGAACTGCCATCATTCCTCTTGCACTTTACTGCTTTTCTGAATAAGACCTTCATAGAGCTTATCTTTAAAGAGAGGTGTATTAGGAAACAATGAAAGAATAATATTAAATTTGAATACTAATAAAGTTTTTTCAAACAAACAAATAAACAAAACTCCCAAAGAAACAAACCTCTCTCAAACCAACCCCTCCAAAGCCCAAAAAACCAATCCACAGTAAAACAGTAGAATTTTTTAAAGGCCATTAAATGAACAAAACAAGAAGACAATGCTTCCTCCATCTGTTACTTGTGATTTCTGTCTTTAGCTAAGTAGGTTATAGTTCTCAAATCTGAAGTATCAGGGGAAGGTTAACGAAGACTAAAGGAAACATTGTTAAGCAATGGTCGTGGTAAAATGTTTTGTCTTGGAGAGCTTCGGCAGCTGTAGTATTTTTGTGTGATTCATTGTAGTGAAGGTCTTGTCACATTGTTTCTCTTTTCTCAAATATGATGTTGCAAAGATTCAACTCCAGAATGTCTGTAGTTGAAATTGCCTGGGAGTTACTTAAAATGTTTCCATGTGAAGTAATTGCAATGTTTATGCATATTAGCAGTATGCATGGAAGACATCAAAGGAATTCATTACATCTAACAAACCTGGAACTATTAATTTGATTAATTTGAGCTATCCTTGCTAAGAGAAGCTGAATTTGTTCAAATGTGTTTAGACTAAAACAATTTTTATTGTCAGATTTATTTCAAAGAAAAATTAGACTTATTTTTATCAGCAGTTATTTGCAGTTAGTTTATGGGAAAGTTTATGGCAAGTTCATGGTAAGCAAATTCTTGCCATGAGTTCTTGTCAGTAGTAGTTCTTTCGAGTGATTTTATGTCAGTTTTACAAAACAGTCTCGGTGACCTGGCATTTGTGTAATGAGTGGTCAGATTATACAACCTTCCTCATCCTTTTCTTGAGCTTTGAACTTGGGAGCTGTGCTCGTGTTACTCGTGAATGTGTTGAGCTCCCTGATGAGGCAGAAGAGAACCCAAATTTGCTTTCCTCTCTCTCTGTGCTCCCCCAAGCAGTGAGTGAAGATCGTACCATCCTGCTGAGGCACAAAACAGCTGCCTCTTAGTTTGGGTGGTTACCCCTGAATGCAGTTGGAATGCATATAGACGTGTTTTATTCACTGGTTCGTTTCAGGAGCCTTAGATGTTACTGTTAATCTAATCTAATCACGAAACAGACACGAAAGTAGTTTTAAAATTCTCTTTAAAACCACTTTGCATTTTGTTATTTACATAATGCCTTACTTGCACAAGACATTTCTGCATTCTGCTCTGTGTAATTATAAGGTAATGACAGGACAGACAGTGTGTACTTGCCTATGTAAATTCTGAATTGTGTTAAGCTTGCTAGAATACATTTATTTTATTGTTCAGGCTGTGCCTTAGTAAATAATTTCCTTGCAAATGTGATCTGGATTTGGTTCATTAAAACAGTGGCACGTTCACTATGTGATTTTTCAGGTTATCAGATGTGAGCACCAATTCCTCAGCTTCCTGCTGAGCCAAAGTCAGTAACAGGCCCTGGAGAAATGTTTCCATGCCTCCTCCTTCTTATTTGTCCACTTGCTCTATTACTGACGAGCACAGAGGCCTGGCCATTCCCCTCTCCTTAACACAGCGCTTTCCTATTACCATGGTGCCATGTTTCTCTCTGTTCGTGTGATTTATGTTCTTCTAGCACTTCCTAAATTTCCCAGTCAGTGCCAGAGCACTCCAAGAGTTAACTGGTGGTATTTCACTGCATGGAAAGGAGGAGCAGCCTCGAAAAGCAGGGTCAAATAATACCAGATGATTTTGTTCAAATACAGTTTATGTACTTTTTTTCTAGTCAGGTTTGGACTCTTTCACAGGTCTCTGCTGCCATGGGGTGCTTGAGGGAGCCCGTGCAGTGAGGAGCCCGGTGTGGGGCACAGACCTGTGAGGGGCTCCTTGAGGGTGGATAGGGGCCACCAAGGCTGCTGTTACCGCATTAATGAGGGAAGAGAAAAACGAGTGCATCGTTTGCAAATTGTTTCTCTAAGAAGCAAAAATTGAGACAAACAGAAATGGTTTCTGTGTTCCCACTGTGCTCCCTTTGCAGCATAAACCCATTGGGGTTCAGGGCAGCTCGGGGGGGTGGTTTGGATGGTGAGATGGTGTGTGGAACAGCTCCGTGTGTCGGGGGGATGGAGTGAGCTCGTAACTGGTGTGTGGCACAGCAAATGGGGCAGGAGTGGGGTGTCACTCCGTTATGGGGCAGTGTCAGGAGTGGGGATGAGAGCTGTGGATGAGACAGGGCAGGAGCAGGGTGTCTCTCCATGGTGGGAGCTGTGGATGAGGGGCGAGTGTCTGTGTGTCCGTGTGGGCGCTGTGGATGAGGGTGGGTGTCTGTGTGTCTGTACGTGTGGGCGCTGTGGATGAGGGCGGGTGTCGGTGTGTCTGTCCGTGTGGGAGCCANTGGCGGCGCGGGCGCTGTCCCGGTCCTGGCGGGAGCGGCGGCCCCGCGAGCGCCCGAGGTGAGCGGGATGGGATGGGAGGGGAGGGGATGGGGGGAGCGGGGATGTCTCAGTCCATTTGGAGACCGGAGGTTGCTTTGCTGCCTTGTCTTTGCAATTCGCCAGCAGAAATAGTACAGACCAGAACTGAAACGACTGCTGCTGTCCTGTGCAGCACTGTGTTCGTATTTTTTGTGTTGCTTTCCCTTTCCCTTGGGCTTTCTCATTATTTTTCCAGTTACAATGAACTGATAGCTAAAGGTCAGACTGCGAGGTTTGGGTGGGTTTGTTTATTTCTTACTATTTTTATTTTGTAAACTCATCAAAATGCTTGGTACCTTTTCTCAATCACTGTCTCTTCCTAAATGCCCTTTATACCTTAATATTTTACACAAATAAAGCTCCTGCACCTTTAGGAGATTTTTTTTTTTCAGTCTAGATGTTGACAGAAAAACTTCAGAATTATATAATCTCACAGCAGAGCTACTTGATATGTGACCCAAAGGTGAAGCTGTCTGTTGGTATTTAATTTCAGGTACCCTAGAATTTTCTTATTGAAATCACTTAATTTCCTCTTAAAAGAAAGATTCTTCAGTATGAAAGCTGTGTGGGTATTACAGGCTACAGCTAATATTTCTAATGTAATTTTTCAATGTTTTTGTAAGACAGAATTTGTTCCATTATGAATAAAGAACCATAACCTTGCAGATGAATCTGTTCTGCCCTGGCATATAAATTGAATACTTTACCAGGTCATCTTGAAAAAACAAGGTGCTGTAGCCAGGAGGATATGTCTCCAAAGCATTAGCTTTTAGCTATGGATAAAGGTTAAAAACAACTCGGCTTAGTTGGATCATTTCTCCTTTATTTTTAGATTCTATTGAGGTGGCTTCCTCAAAGACTGTCTCGTTTCCCTGGAGTATCACCAATGTCCTAAAATGCCCATTGCCCTTTTTTCCAAAACCAGATTAACTGTTTTGCTGATATTAATAACTGTGAAAGTAGAGCAGCTGTTTGCCTTTGTATGTTAATGGGTGTTTGAGGTGTAGTGGTACGTGGTAGGTGACCACTTAACTCATTTGTGTCAAGCTTGTGGTAGTATTTGGGACAATGTATGTCTTTCCATGCATCTGGAAATAATTTTTACTTCCCAATTCATAGAACCATACAAGACAAAAACCCCAAAACTCAGACATAATTTGACTGTTTGCAAAGGCATTGAAGGCATTTTTGGGAAACATTGTGAAGAAAGCTTGATATAAGAATGAAATATTGCATTTCCTCTTCTTGTTACTTAGGATCTTTCTACAGTTTATAGAATCTTGAATTTAGTCCTTGAAAAGCAAGTTTTCCTCCTCTAAAATTAGAGGCCACTTGTCTAGGGCTGTGCTTTAGATGTGCACTACAAGCATCCCAAAATAGAGATGTTTGGGCTTGAATGGTGCTGCTTCTGGTATTGGAGAGGCTGTACTTCTCAGTGGCTCCTGCACACTTCCTCTGCATTCCCTTTTTGATCCTTGTTTGTAAATAACAATCTCCTGGTGAGTTCCAGGTGTTGAGTGTCCATGACACAAATTGGGTGTGTTATCTCATAATGGAAATGTTTGTATGAATCTTGTCAAAAAGGCGGCTCATTGCTTTATTCATACCTCTGCATTCCCATTGCCAAGCACAGGTAAGATACATTCCTCTTCCTTGTTACCATTAACTGCTTTCACTTACTGTAGTAAAGACAAGTTCCAGGTGTTGCTGCACAGGGAGGAATTGGAACTGGAACTGTTGCAGAGCCAGGTTTAAGTGCACAGCAGAACCTCCAAGTTTGTGATGATGAAGTCTTCTGTCTCCAGAGAACTGAAGGAGACCCAGGCACTGGTGCTTGAGGGCCTTCATGCCTCCTCTTCTTTACCTGCCTCAGGGTTTCTTAAGGTGGTTTGATTGGTTACGGTCACATTAACCACTGGATTTACAATTAAATAGTAATGAATCATGATGACTTAGTACTTGTTTCTTTTCAGTTACCCATGGATGTATAGTCTCCACAATCAAACTGTTCCTTCCAGATGGAATGGAAGCTCGATTGCGATCAGAGTAAGAATAAATATTCATATTTAGCCAAACTCAGCTAGTGCATAATGAGGATTTGATTGATATTGTATTTAAAATCAGCATAGGAACAGTTTATTTTCCTGTGATTTTGAAAAGCATGTAACTGAGAGCATGGTTCTTTTGCAGGCATTATGAGAAAGCTTATTTGCTTGTCACTTTTAGAAATTAAGACAAATACAAAGATGAAAAAAGTTCTTATAAAGTTTGGCTTTTCTGTCTGTACTTTAGTCTATTGAAAGGGGTATTAGAAACAGAAGAATATAGGGGCAAAGAAAGTACGTCAGGAAATTCTCCTGCCCTCTTACTTTGAGATTATTATTTTTGCTCCTTTAAACACACATATACCCCACTGAAGTGAAGTGAATATATACTGGCTCACATGGTTTTCTGGGTACATGTGCACACTTCAGAGAAGTTTTCAAAGAGTAGTAGAAACCAAATACTTAAATTTTTGTTTGCACTGAGTGCTAATTATAAATGACATAATTTTAATTCTTTCATTATTGCCAATTATGTGGTTTTTATTGCTTATTTAAATATTCTTTTATCATTGGTATCCAGAAATGTTTGCATGAAGCTTTAGGGTGTCTTTTCTTCTGGGAAGATAAGTAAACATAAATTATTATGGGAGATTTTCCATATAATTGCATGTCCTAAGTAATAGTAGAAATGTATAAGTGTTACATTTTTAGTTCTTATGAAAATGTGCAAGTATAACATTTACTCCAGTGAAAATATACAAAATTCTCTTAAGTTACCAGATATTTTTTGGATTTGTAAATGGGTTTAAAAATCCACTCCTTTAATATTTGTTTTCTGTAAATGGGTTTAAATTGTAATACTAATTTTTAAAGAATCGATTTATGTAAGTTCTAAAGTAAAAGTTGGTAAAGATGGTTTTTAGAACAGCTCCTAGGTTTATAATTCAAAATTATTTCTATAACTTTGAAAAAGTCTCAGAGCATGGTATTAGCTGGTTTTACATATTTGTGTATTAACTCTTCAGCTTCACCTGAAGAATGAACTTAAAAATACAACACATCTTGATTAAATGCACAGGACAAGGGATGTCCTGGGTTTTTGACCTGCTGTTCTGCACTTTGTGTTCACTTGCTTTATTTCCTCTTTTAGTGTTATCCATGCTCCATTACCAAGTCCTGTTGACAAGGTAATTCAGGAATTTGCTGGTTTATGCCTTTCTCACCTGTTTTTGGACTTGTTCTAAAGATGAAGAAATAGGGAAGTCAGTTACATTTAGATGTTTTCTACTGCCTCGTTTTTACCTAGTTTAATATTTTTGAATGACATTTAAGGTCAAGAAGGTAATGAATTATTACAGTGTATATTTTTACATTATGACAAAACACTGTATGTGGCTTGAAACCAAGGCAAGGGTAGAAATTCTGAGGAGGGACTGCAGGTATAATTGTGTGAAAACAGTTAAATATTATTTTAGTGCAGGAAGACTGCAAGATGTAGAAAATGAACAGATTTGTCAAAAAAAGCCCCACAAAACAACCTAAACAGTTTAATATGATCAAAGATAATACTGGTATTCCTTCAGTGTGAAGTAGATACTTACAAATGACTTGTAGGTCAACAGGACATGTGTGACTGTTGAGTGTGTGTGATGATGTTGAATTGGAAACACAATTTGTTTGTCTTTGGGTTGAATGGCTTCACCTTTGTGCCTCTTGTTTCTCTTTTGTCAACTGAATCTCTGTTGTAACAATAGCCTTAAAACTCATTAGTTTTTTGGTGGTTCAAGAACTTGTGAAGACAAAAACAGTGCGGCCTCAGTCCAGAGTTGGAGGCTCTATGATATAACAAAGCATAACTAGTGATAGAGCAATAAATGAATGAAAATGCTATTATTAATAAGCAAGTTCATGACCTTCATGACTAGATTTAAATGAATTTGCATTATTTGAGTTGAATGAGAAATCCCAAACCATTCTGATTCTTACTTATCTTCTTTCAGGTTGCTGCTAACACTCCCAGTATGTATTCTCAGGAATTGTTTCAGCTTTCACAGTATCTACAAGTAGGTTTTCTTTTAAAGGCATTTAGTTTAATTTTTGTTCAAAACACAAACCTTATGCTTTGGCTTGTTTTATAAACCATAAGCATTTAACTACCTTTTCTGTAGTGAAACAATGTGAAAGATATTGTAAGTGCACATGGTGTAGTTGTGTGCAAACTTTCAGGGTTTTATATGAGCAGTGTAAACTATGTCTTTTATAAAGGAAACGTGTACCTGCTCTTCCTGGCCTTTCTCTGCCTCGTTGTCCCCAGTTTCCCTTTGCTCACAATATTTTCATTGTCATCCGTTGCTGTGCATGTGCTCTGTGTGTGTAGAAAAGTTGTGGTAGAACAAAAGAGAGGCAACACAAGAGGTCATTTGATGTGTCAAGAACTACTTTGTTTCTATGAATGTAAATTCTTAGTGTGAATATTTCTGTCCCTGTATCTACTGGAAACCGTGAAGGAGGGGACAGTGCTGGCAGCTCTTCTTCCTCATTGGCATCACCAGCCTTTCAGTGCCTGTTTCTGTGTAATTTATAGTAGGTGTGTTTTTTCACAAGATGTCATGTCAAAAAAAGGTTAGGCTGCAAAATGGCAACACATTAAAGTGTGTGCTAATAGATAAAAGCAAACCCTTTAGGAAGGATCATAAAATAAACTTCCTGCAAAAGATATGAAAACATTTTTACTGGTGAATTCTATCTAGGTGTAATTCCTGCACAATTCTACTGATGTATTTTGCCTGTTTTTGTTTGATAATGGCAATTTTTATTTGTTCACATAAATGCTGAGGCTTTTGAGATAGTATCTTTCTTTATGTGTATTTGCTGACATAGCAGGAAGCAGCTCAGGCAGATGCACTTACTGGGAAGCCAAATACATACTCACTCACCAATCTGTTCACTCTCCTTATCCTAGAATTGTTAACGAAGATGCTTTTCTATCCCACTGTCATAAATCAAAAATCAAACAAAAATAGTAGTTCTTGCTTGGCATTTTTCTTCTGTGACCTGATTTGAGGATGAACAGCTCATTGCATGGGAGGTGCCAAGCTGCCTTTTTGTGTCTACAGTATTTTTACTTAAATTATTGACAAAAGACCACGTGTTTTCAAGTCTTGGAAAGAGTAGTAATGCACCTGCTCCTCAGCAGGTGCAACAAAGGTTTTCAGGAACCTGAGGTTTTAGGATAGCATTTTCTAATTAAACTCTAAGTAAATGTGTGGATGGATAAAATGCAGTGGACTTATTACAGTTTTGAATATGTGACAGTGTTTGCTGCTGACATTTCCCTTTCTCTTGTGTTTCTGTTGCTTGTGATTTCCTGAGTGGTTGTAGCTGAACTGACTGGTGCCCTGCTCTCTTCACAGGAAGCCTTACATCGGGAACAAATGTTGGAACAGAAGCTGGCAACCCTTCAGCGATTACTTGCTGTCACACAAGAGGCTTCAGATACTAGTTGGCAGGTATCTGCAGGCATCCTTTTCCTTATGGACTGAACTATGCAGTGGCACATAAATTTTAGCTACTTGTTTACAAACAATGGGGAAAAAAGCAGCAGAAATGGTAAAAACCTTTAAAACTGTGCAAAAGTTAATGTTTAATAAATGTAGTGGTTATGTGCTGGTTTGAAATAGCTCTTAGTAGTACATACTCCAACAGAATTCAGTCTTCAAAGCAGAATTCTACTAGCACTACATAAAGCCAATTTCATACAATATTTATTTATACAATCAACCCAATATTAATGCCAAGGTCATGCTTCTTTTCTGATAGGCTTTAATAGATGAAGACAGGCTGCTATCAAGACTAGAGGTTATGGGAAATCAGTTACAGGCATGTTCAAAGGTAAGTAGTTCATTTAAAGCTGAATGTTAGGAATGCTGAGAGATACCTCTTGGAGTGTTTTGAAATCAGCTGGTTGTAGGAAAGCAGTTGGAACATCAGCTTTCTAAAATGAACCTGTGTAATTTTGAGTAGGGTGGAAACTAGATCTGTATTTCATGGAATCTGGATAAGTGGCTGTGGTTTTCACTGTCCATGTGCTGTCTCATAACAAGTATGCACTGCCTTGGTTGTTGTTTAGGCCATCTATGCCTGCCTTGAATTTTAATTTTTATTTTGTTTCTGTTTCCTCTGAACTGCCTACATTATAAGAAATTTTACTGCAGGTCCTGTTTAAAGCCTTTCACATGGGACCTTTTGTGTTCCTAGTTGGCAAAATTGTATTTCTCATAGGCTTGACATTGTCTTAGCAGTGTCTAAAAATGCCCCATAATTTTTCTGTAATCAAAGCTGACTATTTAAATTGTGGTGCTATACATATACTTAAAAAACCCTGTTTTACACCCAATTGTGTCAAGTGCCTTTGATTGTAAATAACATTTTCCCATCTATCAAAAAATAGAAAAAAATAGGAGTTACTATTTTTAATACAACAGGCTTTACCATGGTCTATTGTAGTAATGTATATGCTCTCTCTGTATTCTCTTACAGAATCAAACAGAAGACAGTATACGAAAAGAGCTCATAGCATTACAGGAAGACAAACACAACTATGAGACAACAGCCAAAGAGTCCCTGAGGCGGGTCCTTCAGGAGAAAATTGAAGTGGTCAGAAAATTGTCTGAAGTGGAGGTATTTAAGTTTCATGCCAAGTCTTCTGGAAATGCTGGAATAGTTGTAACTGCTGCTATTTGGATCCCTGCTTTGTTGCCTGTAATACTGCAGTATCTGTTGTATCCTGGCACTTGCAGGATATTTAGTAGTGTTTATTTGTCTCATTGGACAATACTAAAAATTGTTAAACAGTTAGAGAAACTATTACTTCAGCTTCTCCCTTTTCTGCCAGTTTTTAAGATTCATGAAGCTGAAGTTACTTTGTGTGGGAGATAAGTGAGGGGAAAATTACATACATGCATTTAAAAAAATGCTCCAAGACCTTGTTTGAACTGTAAAATGTGTGGAAATTAACCACTTGTACAAAGTACACTCAAGAATGAGCTTTTATGATTGTGAAGTGTTGGGCACTTTCTTCAAATAAGATTTCTGCCCCTATCGTATCTCTCACTGCTACCTTTTCCTTTATCAACTATTTGCTATGTTCTCCTAGGTCAAGAAGTCTCATAAGACTTGAACTCCCCTCTTCATGCTTTTTAGAGAATGCAATGCTGTAAGAAGTAACCTTAGGAAATTTTAGTTAAATACACCTTTTTATGTTGTAATAGTTCTTGGCAGGTTTGTTAATGTTTGTTTTATGTTTACTTCTAGTTTTCTTCTCCTGTCCTATACTAGGAGAAGAATTGACTGACACTTACTCTACTTGTTCCTCTTTACTTTGACTCCTGAGGGAGAAATACTAATTTAACTTCAGTAAGAGATTTTGAGTGCTTCCTGCCACATACTTATCTCTCTACACAGAATTATCTTTGCCTTATGGTTGAGAGTTGTCCTTTAATTATTATATAATGTACTTTTTAGTGCACTTTTATTTAAAAGGGTTTTGGTCTTGAAGGAGAACTAACTCAGACCTTGTTCTCTTCCCCCTGGCTGCCCCCCACAAAAAAAACCCCAAACCCAAAAAAACCCACCATTCAAAGTGAACACACCACACCCCCCACCACCCCACCCCCCAAAAAAAATTTTGATTGAATAAAGAAATCTTGAGCTGTGAGGAGGAATCTCTGCTCCATTTAGTTGTGTTGCTATCACCAAACTTCAGGAGCATTCCTTGTCCCCTGAAAACCCAGCTGCCTCCTGAGTAAGGGGATCTTAGTTTAGATGCTTTTCTACATTATGGAGTACAGAAAAAAAATTTGAATGCTTCATTAGAGCCATATGACTTTTTAATGTGGATGGAAGGTATGATTCAATCTGTTGATTACATTGAATTAAAAATTGTTACAGAGTTTGGCATAAAAAGGAAGAGAACGGTGGAGATGGATCACACTTTTCAATTCTTTATTTACAGTTGTGTAGCCCACTGAAGGGTTTTTGGTTTGGCTGTTTTTTACATGTAAACCAATGTATTTTCACATAATCTGTTCTTAAAGTAGAACATTAGTGGTTTGTATAGATAATGTTTTTGCCAGGACTTGATCTGTTTGTTTAGGCTTAATGATGAGGAACAAAGGAGCTAAATGTGATTAATTACATATAATGTTGGGAAAAAACAGATCATCTTCAGTGTTTGGTAGTTTTTTGCCTCTTATTTTATTGTTTATTGCATAATAATTCTGTGTTGCAGCGGAGTTTAAGTAACACAGAAGATGAATGTACACACCTGAAAGAAATGAATGAGCGGACTCAGGAAGAATTAAGGGAATTAGCTAATAAATACAATGGAGCTGTAAATGAAATTAAAGATCTTTCTGACAAGCTAAAGGTAATGACAGAATTTCGTCTGACCTATGATGAAACTGTGATGAATGGAACAAATAAATAAAATTTAATTTCTAATGTAGCAATCAAAAAAGATTAATAAAGTTTTTAAACAACAGGTTAATGATAGATGGATGCATATAACCTTTTACAACCTTTTTCCTTTGGTTTGATTTTAATG
Source organism: Neodrepanis coruscans (assembly GCA_013400695.1). Classification (NCBI taxonomy): domain Eukaryota; kingdom Metazoa; phylum Chordata; class Aves; order Passeriformes; family Philepittidae; genus Neodrepanis; species Neodrepanis coruscans. The sequence continues at coordinate 7,567 of VYZS01052997.1, read as the reverse complement.
TACTTGAAATTGTCATTAATTAAGTCACTTCCTTAAAAGGTTCCTTTTTTTTCACTGTGAGTTACCATATTTTTGGAGCCAAAATATGTTTTAGTATAAAATTATGCAGGGTGTGAAAGTTTTGTATTCAGTTGCTTTTATATAGACATTTCAACCTAAACATCTTACAGGTACTGGAATTGAAAACTAAAATTAGAAATAAATTTCTAATCCAGCAGGGAAAAAGATGTGGCTTTAATCTAGTTGGTCTGTGCAGTCAGTGTGCATTCAGTTCAGAAGGGCTCTTGTGTTTTGGTTGAATTGAGGAGCTGGGAGACTGCGTGTTTCTTAGTTCTTGGACCCTGTTACTGTAAAATTTATGTTCCTCAGACAAAAAGTTAGTTAAGATATTTTGAGATTCTCTATCTTACTGTACTTGAAGTGAAACTTCAGTAAGAATTACTTACTTTCTGTTTTCCATTTTCTTTATCTAACTAGCAAAGAAAGCCACTTAACTATACAAAAATCAAGATCTATTCTTTCACATGTTAATTTTGATATTTTGGGGGATGTTTTAATTTTTTTTGAGCAGGTAGCAGAAGGAAGACAAGAAGAAATCCAACAGAAAGGACTGGCTGAGAAAAAAGAGTTGCAGCATAAAATAGATGAAATGGAAGAAAGGGAGCAAGAGCTTCAAGCAAAAATAGAAGCTTTGCAGGCTGATAATGACTTCACCAATGAGCGCCTGACTGCTTTGCAAGGTTAGTCACTAGTGGGGGAGAAACTTTGGTTATTTGTTTTTCTTTTAATCTGTGAAATATCTTTTTCTTGGACTTCTGTTCACAGTACGGTTAGAACACCTTCAGGAGAAAACTCTTAAAGAACACAACAGCTTAGGTAGGTGTGATCAGTTTCTTGTTTCAAGCTGGTTCCCGGATTTTCCGTGCGTTTACTTTCGTTGTAACAATCTTGTGGTGACCTTTAGGAGAAGGGGAGTTGTGTTTCCCAGTTCTCCCAGTGGGAAGTTCTGCTGGATGTGGTTACACCGCGGTTACACCGCGGGACAGGGGCCGGCAGAGGGCGCTGGTGCTGCGGGGCTTCAGCGTTGGCCCAGGGCCCCATGCCCGGCTCCGACTTGGAGGGGTTTTACAGCCACCTACATTTTAAAATCTTTATGTACACGCACACACACACACACACATATATATTTGTATGTGATAGACAGTAATTCTTTGGATTTCAGTAACCTTTTACACATTTGAGCAAACAGGAACATGGTTTGTAGTGCAGGAAAATACATCACACTTTGCCTGCTCTGTTTGATTTTGTACTCAGGAGGAAGAGGTAGTATGAAAAGCCAGGTACATTTCCCGATGCTGTATTTATAAAGAGACAAAAAAAACCAAAACATCTTGTTTGGTTCCAAAAATAATACCCTTTCTTGATCCTAGGCATACAAGTTGACGACTTCATACCTAAAATTAATGGGAGCACAGAGAAAGGTAGTGTATCTTAAGACTACCTTTTGTCTTATGGTTGATGTTTGAAGTTGAACAAATTCAAAATGTTCTCTTAAGTTTTACTTGAATAATACTCTCTTTAAAAATGAATTTGTCCACTCCACTGTTTAGACTTTCAGTCTAGGTGTTTTTAGAAGGTTCTGTAAAATGTAACAAAACAACTTGGAAGTCGTCTTTTTTGATCAACTGTCACTGGAATTAGTAGGAGTTTACTGAATGATGTCAGGCTAATGACACAAGGAAGTGGAAAACTCCTGACTGTTTTTCCTCTTAATTTTATTTTCCCTTGCAATATACAGACATACACCATTTTTCTAGTAAATTGAGTATGGTAAGTAAAGCCAGCAAAAAACTAATTTTATAACTAATGTGAAAAATATGAGCATATAAAATATATAAGTAGTAGAAACTAACTTTTTAATATGCAGGGTATTTTAGCTTATGTCTTAACACTTGAAGTTTTTTGAATAAAATTGTTCAATAAGAATATGCCCACAGCAAAGAATATTCCACTTAGATTCCAAATTCACTCTGTTTAATTGGCTGATACATATTTGTCTTCCTGTGTTAATTTTAATTTTTTCCTTGATGTAGCTTTCTCCTACAATCTGAGGAGTGGTGGCAGTATTACTTGAAATGTTGGGGCATCTATGTCAAGAACTCGTGGTTTTAAATAATATTCATAGTATTTAAGGATTACTGTGTATATTTTTGAAACACATTTTTAAAGCTCTCTATGAATATTTATAAAAGGTTTTTAAGTAGGGAAACCAATAGCAAAATAAAAAGTTAATCATGACATAATCTCATGGCTGGTTCTTATTTGGAGCAGGAGGAAAGTTCTGTTGAACATCCACAGAAGCTGTACCAAACCTCCCGAAGAGCACTGGTTATCCCTTAGTGCCCTAGCACTGTAGTCATTTATCTGTGGTGCACTGGGATGAACAGCAGGACACTCAATGTCTGTCCCCAGTTCTCTGGGCTGCCACGAGTCTTGATTTTTGTATAGATTGATCCATTTTGCTGATGCATAATTTTAGTTTGGTGATACTTTGAATGTTTGAGACCATGATTAAGAAATAAATCTGCTTTTGTGGGTTTGAGTTTTTAAACTTCCACCCCACGAAAGTTAACTTCTTTACAAAGCAAAACTGAGGAATATAAAAGGTTAGAATGAAAAATCACAATCATGTAAACCATAAAAAGACTTTGAAAGTGAGGTTGTTGCAGGTTATTAGAAAAACAGGCAATTCTTTGAACGAAAGCAGCCTGGAGCTGATTTGAAACATTTAGTAAAAGCTGTCAAGCTTTGACTTCAAATAAAATTGTTTTATAGAGGTAATTTATAGCCTCATACTAGATATGATTTTTTTAAAGAAACACTTTGTGTTTGTTTTAAAATTGTTGGTAGGAATGTCATGTGAGTTTTTAAATTCCTAATAACTCTTACCAGTTGAAATTTAAAAATTGCCCATTTAAAAAACATTATGTGATTTTAACAAATATCTTTGTATTACTGATACTTTTTTGTAAAATTGAAGAAGCAATCCTTTTAGTCTTTTTTTGGATTGCATAAGAGTTAATGTCATCTGGAGGGATGCATAAAAAAATAGATTCCTCTGTCCTATGAGTAATGGTGGAAGTTGTGCTTAAGCCTGGAAGTTTTAGGAAGCTGTTTGCCAATTTATTTTTATTTATTAGTACAGGCAACATGTAACTGCTCATTCAAGTTGGCTTTCTGTGTGTTTATACAATCTATCACCTTTTTTGTTGTGCATATACCATGCTCTTTTATTATTCTGTATTTTAGTGCAGTTTTCCATTATTCTATCAGTTTTGCACGTTCTTCTGCATCTTCACCATAGCTGGTCCATCCACATTTCTCTGGCATTTTACAGCTTTCTGCCCTGTGTTCTCTTCATGACAGTCTGTGCCTTTCTGTATCTTCCAGTCCTTTAGCCCTTGTATGACAGATGGGCAGTCATTTGCTCTGCCAGATTTTGAAATTTATTGTCTTAAAAGCAGCAGGAAACAGTTACTGTTGGGTTTTTTTTTTTTGCTGACTAGTCTTGCATTATTTTAGAAGAGTGAAAATTTTGGGTTTCAAGTGCAGATGGAGCAACTTTATCAATGAAAGAGAAAAATTGTAAACCCATGTAANCTCTTTTATTATTCTGTATTTTAGTGCAGTTTTCCATTATTCTATCAGTTTTGCACGTTCTTCTGCATCTTCACCATAGCTGGTCCATCCACATTTCTCTGGCATTTTACAGCTTTCTGCCCTGTGTTCTCTTCATGACAGTCTGTGCCTTTCTGTATCTTCCAGTCCTTTAGCCCTTGTATGACAGATGGGCAGTCATTTGCTCTGCCAGATTTTGAAATTTATTGTCTTAAAAGCAGCAGGAAACAGTTACTGTTGGGTTTTTTTTTTTGCTGACTAGTCTTGCATTATTTTAGAAGAGTGAAGAATTTTGGTTTCAAGTGCAGATGGAGCAACTTTATCAATGAAAGAGAAAAATTGTAAACCCATGTAATATCAGTGTATTTTTTAAGATTCATTTATCTCTCTCAAAGCTTCAGATCAAGTTCTCAAGGTGTTTGCACACACACACACACCCTGACCGTGGCAGGAATAAGGTGTTTGCACTATTTTTTTTTCTGTGGCTGTCCATGGCATTCAAGAGCTGTATTCAGAGTAGAGGAACTTAGAATTCATGTTTTGGTTTCTCTAGAGGATTTTTATTGCCAAGGGTATTCAAATTATGTTGATTGGACACTGTTTCTCTCATTGCACATGGAAAAGCTGGTGCAGAAGAGAGGAACTTGCTTATATACAAGCCCTGGATGAAAGTTGTGTAGAACTGAGTTGTTTCAAAAAGTAATTTTCTCAGTGAGTTGTACCACACCTGGCTTTCATCTTTAAATTTTGTCAGCTATATAGTACATAAAGAAACATGGGGAATTTGTATGGAGTTACTTAGAGGATCATGTAAAAAAAAAAAAAGTTTAAATATGGAAAATAAATGTGACAGCCATGGTGCTGTCTTTAAAAAGCCCTGTCCTTGTGGTTTAGACAAAAAGTCTACTTAGAGTAACTCTGAAATATAGTCAAGCTCAGTATTGCAGCTGAGCTGCTGATGTCAGAGCTAATGATTGAATAGTTGGGTTAGAATGAAAAGGCTGGTTTTAAACCTGCAGAATGTTGCATAATCTGCTGGAGTTTTGGTCAAATGATATTTTAGGTTCTTCAGAAATGAAGACCCTTGAGCACTTTTTTCCCCTGGAGACAGGATTCTAATGGAGTTGGGAGCTGAATAAGGTCACATAGGACTTGAGTAAACCTGGAAATTGAGCCCAGTTTTAGGATCTCTCCTGTAGAACTGTCCTTTCAAAAATTATTTCTGTGCAGTGAAACTGTATAAAAAGTAAAGGGACATATTCAATAACACTTCTAAAATAAATGTTTTTCAAGAGAGTAATCAGAAGAATCAACATGAAGACGAATGGAAAACTTAATATACTCTTTTAAAGCTAATAAAAATGCTGAAGAATATAGTTTGAATACACATTTCTTTTGAAAAGGCAGTTGAAGTACTTCTTCCTTCTGATCATTGAAAAGGGTAATCTGTTTCCTAGTATCACTCAGACATCATCTCATGTCTTGTCTGCTTGCATATTAATTCAGATTTCAAATTTCACTGTGAGTACACAATTACAAATATTGTTAATATGCCTTTCAAATTTTTTGTTGCATCAATTTGAAAATGATAAGAAGGTGTAAACTTAAGTGTTTCTTTCTCTACTAGAGCACTTTCTTTCAAAGAGTGGAGGGGACTGCACTTTTATTCATCAGTTCATAGAATGTCAGAGTGAGTACAAGAGTGTTCACATTTGCTTTAAAAACAACAGAAAACCCAAAAAAGATGGATAAACCTCAGAATTTGTCACTTCTATTTAATATTTCTGTAGCAGCAGAAATTTTCTGAGCATAGAATTGTGGCACTGTGGTGTTAAGCAGAGATCTGCAGCAGCATGAGAGGGTATATTTGCTCTTGCAAAGTGCTCTTGTCTCTTCTTAGGAGTTAATCCATTATTGTGCCCTGACCAAAAAAAGGGTGGTGATGTTGCCACATAATGTTTAAAACTGAGTGTAATTTTTCACCTGTTACAGTTAAGCTGAAAGCCTAAATCCATCAGTGTAAACAAACATCCTGGGCAGCAGTGGGACAGAGAGAAGGTCATGATGCCTTTTCACATAGTGATAATTTATCTGATAATTAAAAGCCTTACACATTTTTCAAATCAGTTGTTACAAAGGAAAAAAAAAAGCCTGTGGTTTTTATGTGGAAATCCAAGAGATTGTTTAAAAAAAAATAGAAGATAAATATGCAATACCAGTCTTTAGAAAAATGTGTTATTCTGGAATGTGAAACGTGTTTTTCAATGCAAGTGGCTTTTGAAAATGAGTAATGAAACAGCACTGTCTGCAGATCTAAGTTAAATAAAAACTGAAGATGTTAATACTTTTTGTTCACTGAGACAAAAATATCATTAAAATGAACAGAGAAAAGTAGTTAAACTTCAAAGAAAACTTCTTTGTAGCATAAAGAATTATTTTTTTACTTAAGAGTTTATAGAAATTATGTACCTAAAGTTGAGCAGAGAAGCACTGAGAAGCAGAAACAAGAGAGTATCTTTTTTTGACCTTATGCCTGTTGGACTCTTTACATTTTGATGGGAAAGTGTAACAGACTTGTTTGACTTTACTGCTTGTGATACAGGTTGCAGTGCTATAAACCAAATGATGTGATACTGCCAATGTTGGTCTAAGAAAATTTAAACTTTATTTATTTGAATGTGTTTATTTTTAAAAATTAATGACTAGTAGCTGCCTTCTGTCAGGGTGCAGTTTAAAATAATTTTAGATTTTGCAAAGATGGTGTATGAATCATCTTTGTTCAGTACATAAAAATGAAGTTAAATGTTTGAGTAAACATTTTTTTGTCTAGACTGAACATGAAGAATGCACTGAATGATACTTTCATTGTTTAGATGTTAGCTTAGCCTGTTTTAGCAAAACTTAGGCTAGTATCACTTCTGCAAACTAAATGTGACCGGTCTTGTCACTATTGAGAAAGAAAAATTATTATCAGTATCTATTAAAGGATTCTAAAATGTAATTCTAAGTAGTATTCTAAGTAGTAATAAGAGTAAAATAATAATTAAAAAATCCCAGAAACAGGAGTCAATCATTGAAGTAATAAAAGCAGAGGAATTTTAAGCGTAGGGTCTGCAAACCATATGAGAAACCCAAAACTTAAGGAGAATTAAGACAACCATCCAGTTTGTCAAGAAGAGAAGGTTATGAGTTGCTGTGCTCATGCAGTGTGGAAAGTGTGCATCTCTGTAGTTCTGGAGAAGAACTGAAATTGGGAAAGCGCAAGCAGAGAAATGAGGAAGACCAGCTTGAGTCAAGCAAGTGGAGGACGTAGGACAGCACAAGAAGGAAAACGAGATGATTAAGCCATCGACTGTTCTACACAAACAGTGGCTGTGGAGGTATAAGGCAGTTGAAAGTGCTCATCAGTTCAGAGAATTTTTTTGGTGGGGCAGAAATAATAGGACACTAAAATTTTAGGTGCAGTGCAGCTTGAATGCTTAACTTTGGTAGTAGTTTTTGTAAAATCCAACTTATGTAGGTTTTGAAAGATATTTTTTATTTTTTAAGAACACTACTCTCACAGCATCATCCAGTAGCATGTCCTGATCTGCAACATCTGTACAACATTATGAGATCTGGCTCTTAATGATCTGGGAAGTCTCTTACTTTCTGATCATTACATCCAGTTCACTTGTTGCTCATTTCATAGCTTTTTTTTTTTTTTTCAGTAACTGCTGGTGAAAATCAGTGCTATCGACAGCAAAAGTCATGGTGCTTCTTTTTGATTAGCTCATAATATGAATTATTACCGAAAATGGTGATGATGTATAGACAAAAGTGAGATTTGCCCTGCTAGCTTCCTGTCTTTTGCTCCAATCTAACCCTTCTTTGTGTCCTTATTTTTTCC
>VYZS01052842.1:0-18104 GCA_013400695.1 Neodrepanis coruscans | reverse complement strand
CTGAAATGTGGCAGGAAGAAAAGCTCAAAAATCTCACAGGTATTATTCAGTTACTGATTTATTTGCTAGTAACAAATTTATGATCTACGCCATGCAGATATGATTTTAATAAAACTCCAAATTATATATGGTGCCTTCCACTCAAAAGGCTTTCTTTCAAATGTCAAATTACATTGCTTTAGCAGCATGAAATATTGCTATGGAAATAAATATGGTTAATTTGATACATTAAGCAACTGAGACTAAGAAAAAATAAAGATACATCTGTAACCTAGTAACTAGTGGCAAAAACTACTGGTGGCAAAATACTGCTTTTCCTCCTGCAGTACCAAGGTGAAAAAGTCATGACTTAAGTCACTTGTCCCACAATTCCAGGGCAAGGACAAAAGCTGTGAAAATGGTCCTATTAAGATGAATTGTTCCATGTGGGAGCCACAAGCTTTTTTCTCTCGGAGAAAGAAACCCTACAAAATGCTACATTTATCAGTAAACGCAAAAATGAAAACCAGAAAGTTATAAAATCTCATGGATCTGTATTTTTTACTTCCTTTTGGTCTCTAAATAGCTGCCAGAAATAAATAACAGCTTATCGGTAATTGTCTGTGGACACATACATTGAATTTAAGCCAGCCTCTGTAATGGAGATTTTGCCTCACTCCTGAATTGCAGACATCCTTAGGGTAATGAAGGGCAAGAAAAGATATAATTCTCTATAACTATGGTGAAAATAAAAATAATTCTCCTGTTAAATGACAATATTGCTCAATTATCACATATTTCCACTGACTTTAAAAACAGCTGTAAATATATTTTGCTCCTACAAGCAGATCTGCAAATGTGTTAGATGCTGGCATTATTGGCATACACAGTACTAACAAAAATAGTGCTGTTTATTTTTTGTTGTGTCTCTATAAAAAATTTCAATTTAACAGGCTAGACAGGGTATATGTTATGCAGGACAAAAACTGCCAAATTATGTGTAGATTTTTCCAGAAGAATATCTGAACATGTTTTATTTGCTGTAAAATAAATCCAAGTCCCTAACTATAAACACATGTTTAATATTATAANTGCATTTACTCAGGTCTGTACAAGTTCACACATTTATATTCCATTTACAAGTCTTACAGAAGGCCTTTTGCAGTTTCTTTCCCTTTTCCTGTCTGAAAACACATGCACTAATGTAGTAAAGGGCATTGAAAGATGTACCATTCAAACCTAAACAGATTATTTTTGTTCAAAATATGTTATTTTTAAAATAAACTACTTGCATAGATCAGAGTACCTCACAAGAAAACATAAACCAAAACATTTATCAAATAGTTTATGTAACAGGATATTAATGCAACACAATTTAGGTCAAGCAAAGTAGAAAGAAAAAAATTAATCCTTATTAAAAAACAAATCAATAAGTGGGTTAAGACAATATGACATGTTTGTCTAGAAAACCTATCTTTAAACAAACTAAAGGAAATACTGTTGGTTTAAAGAATAAAACATTAAACTAAAATAAGTCCTAAACTAAGCAGATGGGTTTAGCTGTCCAAATCGTGTTTCTTACATGGTATAGGTTGGAATGTAAAACTTTTTTTATTAATTTTTTTCATAGGAACACACACAAACTTTGCAGATTCTCAGTGACTGTTTTTAACATTTCTGAAAAGGAACAAAAATCCGAAACAAATTCAAATACAGTTGCAACAGACACTGATAGAGAAACAGATTTTCAAAATAGCAATTTTCACAAAAGCTGTTGCAAGATTCACAAGAAATCCCATTACAAACTTTCCAAATTATACAAGGTTTAAACATCACTGTTACTGTAGCAGTAGTTGCTGCAGGTGATTTACAAGGCCATTTCCTTTCTGCTCAGTGTTTTTTACATGCCCAGGAGCTTGGGTTCTGCTAGTAATAAATGCATTTTCAACTACCTACTGCCTTGCAACTGTTGTCAAAAGTAAAGCTTTAAGTTAAGAAGTAGGAGATATTCTGAGAAAAATTTTATATTTCAAAATCTGTTCATGTTTTTTTTTTAACTCAATAGTTTAATTCAATGCAATTTTTCAGATCTTCTTCCAACACATAAGCAAGACACAGAAATGGAACAAATTCTCTTTACTTACATTTCTGTTAGCAGTAAAAAAACTCCATGGCACCAGTCTTTATCAAATAGAACTGACTGATACTGTGAATCAGTGACTCAACTAATTGTCATAACAATGTGAAAAGATTAAAATCTAACTGCTACAGTTAACAGTTATGGCAGAATAAATGTTACTTTATGACAAGAATAGAATATCAGAAGCAAGGAATCATAAATGCTGATCTCTGTGGTCTTGTCACTTGGTCTTTATAAGGCTCTTATTTAATTTGTAAATAATTACTAAGTACTTGATATGGTAATTACTTAATGTTTCCAGAACTGGAACTTTCACTGGGTGAAAGGTTCACTCACTTCTAGTCAAGTGTAGTATTTTAGTGTCTCTTAGTTCATATTAATTCTAGTCTAAAATATACTTTATGATTATATAAGATCCCCCTTTTGCTTACATCCAGAAAAACAATTGAATTTCTAATGCAAAGTTTAAAAAAGCCCCTGAAAAAAAGTGAACACCTTCTCTCTCCTCATTTATCCTACTACCTTTCAGTTACACTAATCCATACAAAAGGAATTCTGTCCTCATCTTAACCAGTCCTCAGAGGTACTCCTCCCACTTGAGGAAAGCACAAAATTCCATAAAGGTCAATGGGGAAGAGGTGCACAGGCTGAGGTAGAAGCCAGCCTGGCACACAAGGTATCCTGAACTCCTTCCTTTGGGCTCATCCCTTGGCACTTCTCAAACTCTCTCATAAAACCAGTGGAACTAGTGCAGGTTACAGGATCTCTTAGGAAGCTCTCATTATCTCCTCTCTTAACCACATCACAGAAAAACATCAGAGCACTGTACATGGACCACACTGAGAAAGGAGAACTTGGAATTTTTCAACAGGGAAAGCTGTTTTCTGTAACACTTACTAGTGGCTCACTCTGGACCATTCACTCGTGTATGTGTTTTGTGGCAGAGGTCAAAATGGCAGAAGTGTTCTCAGCTCAGAAAGGACCCAGCATTCACCATCACAACAGAAAAAATGTGTCCATCAAGCAGGAACAGAGAAGGGGGAGAAACTTATATTAGCAATGCAGCAAATATTCTAAGGCAAAAGCACACATATCAAATGATATTAGAAAAGTTCTTCCTTTATGCTGTAAGATCTTTCTGATTATTTCAATTCCACTAAATCTGTAAGGTGGACTTTTAATTTTCCAGAAATATGAGGGGGAAAAAGGGAGCCTCAGCGGAGAAGGGAGGGCAGCTGCCCTTTCCCAGAATCATGTACTTCTGGAGAGGAAGCACAGCACTGGCAGGGACCTGAGGAAGGAACCACCCTCTCCAGCACTGATCTTGGGCTCATGTTCCAGAGCAGGTCACTGTTCTCCAGCAGCACAATGAAGTGGCAGAGAAAGGTGGGGACCTAGTTGCCTCTGGTCTCTACCCTTCTCACGATTCTGGCAGCAGAGGAACCTAATGTTCTCCAAAAGCAAACAAAAGTAGAGGCTCTTCTGAATCAAGTCATATCTTTCTGTGCTTGATCTGGATTCCTGCTCACCTGCAGCAGAGACCTGATGCACCTTTATCATTCCATTACGTGTCTCAGAACAACTTCTCAGTAATACACTGAATCTGTTTACCTGGGACACAATCACTGTTAAATCTGGTGTCCATGTCACACCCACCCTGTGATCACCCAGCACCAGTGCACAGGATGGGTGTGGGAAACCTACCACGAGCTGTTTTCCCATTTCCTGGAGACTGAAAGAGCTCATCCCTCAGTGTGAGTCACCCACATTCTTACAGACCATTATAAAACTGGGGTTTGCTGCACCAAGAGGTGCCATCACCAGGAGCTGAGTCTGGAAGGAATCACTCACTTATACCTCCTGAGCCTTCCAGCTCCTGAAAAATGTACCAACTTACTTAAATTGAAACTGCTGTTACTTGTGAGATCCATGACTGCTCAGCCCTACAAATGTACTAGTACAGAGTTAAAATTTTTCTGTCCCTGTTTGTGTCACTGGTAAACTGAGTCAGGTGGAGTTATTTGAAAACTAGAACTACCACTTACAGAGAAAAAGGGGGATGTCAGTGCTGCAGAAATTAGCCATTCTGTGTTCTAAAAGGAAGGACTAAAGGAATGCAAAAAATAATAACTTGACCTTCAGCAGATATATGTAGGTTAAGGACCAAGAAATACATTTCAGTATTGAAGATCAGTTACCAAGAAGCAATTGGCTAAGTTAATTTAAAGTCTAAACTCAAAAAGTATTACTGCAAATCATCAAATACAAAATTAGTATTTTATAGCATAACAAGCATATGTAAAACACAGAAATAAAACACACGTTCCTGTTCTGAGGTGCACACATTATTCTAAATGGTAATAGAAAATTCTGGCAAATAAATTCAAGGGTGACAGCTGTTTGTGGAAGTTCATTACTATCATTTTCATATTTCCATCTCTGGTGAAAGATGCAACCCCTTGCCTTGCACATCATACAATTTTCTTTGACACTTCCACTTACAGTTTCTGTGAGTGGTAACACCCATACTCTTACAAAAGATGTGGAGGTTATTCAATGAGCAGAAGCCCTGTAGACAACAGTTTTTCTAAATTTTCGTAAGGTTCACTGTGAACCCGGACTCACACAGAAGACAGGAAATAACCAGCACTGATTCTTGCAGCAGCTGAAGTTCTCTGGCAGCTGTTCCAGCAAAGCACCGACCATCCTGTTCAGTCAATGATACCAAACAGACCTGCAGCCTGAGCCTGATTGCAAAGCCTTTTTCCTGTTCTTGTCAAGGAAGGGTTCCAAAGATATACTCACCAGACACAACTATTTGCAGATCCAGTGATTGCAAACAAATAATTCCACTCTGTAAGAGCAGAACATTTAACCTGCTGTGGAGGTGACAGGTACAGCCCCCTCCGCTCCCCTTCGCAGGTGCTGTGAGCACACTGAGCACCTGAGCCGCACGGCCGTGGGCCGTGGCTCTGTGGGCACCGCCCGCAGAGCGCAGCCCGAGCGGCCGCAACCCCCGGGCCGGGACCGACGGCAGGGGAACACGGGTGTCCACAGGAGGCAAGTGTGATGTGCTTATTCATTTAGGGCGACGGGGGAGCAGCAAAGGCACTTGGCACCAGCTGGCAGCTGCCCCCAGACGCGGCACCTGCGTGTCACGGGCACGGTACATCCCGCCCGACGCCCACGGCAGACCGCGGCTCACGGGAGCGCTACGAGCACCGTCCTCACGTGTCGCCGCAGTAAGAGCCCCCCGGTCCGCCCGGTGTGGGAGCGGTGTGGGCGCGGTCAGGGCGGAGCGGGGGCTCCACCCCCGGCACCGCCCCCCGCGGAGCGCAGCTTAGTGCGCATGCGCAGTCGCCGGTGCCGGCCACCACCCTCCCGGCAAAACTACAGCTCCCATCGGGCAGCGCGCAGAGGGATCCGGGGCCGGGGCGTTACCCGCGGCGCGCGGTGCATGCTGGGCGTCGTTGTCCTCCGGGAGCCTCCCCCAGCCCCGCCCGCGGGAGGGGCGCGTTGCCGGGCCCCGGGAAGCGCCCTGTCCTCGCGTCGCTTTCGCGCTCGTTCACCCTGTGAATTCCTGACGGCGGAAGCGGGTGGGGCGCAGGGCGTCTTACAGCACAGGCCTCCGCATTCTTACGCGGTTCCCGGGAGTTCGTGAGCATCCCGCAAAGGTTTCGGAGCAGGTTTGTCCCTTGGCGCCCGCCGTAGGTCGCCGTGTGCCCGCGGCCGATGCCTTTGTGCGGGGCCGGGGCCGAGACCGGCGCTGCCGCCGCCCCGAGAGANGTTCGCGGCGCCGTCCGCTCCGGGAGGGGCGGGGATCGCCCCGGGCGGGGCAAGGAACCCGCGGTGTGACAGCCGGGATTCCCCGTGCGGTGCGGAGGGGCCCGGGAAGGGCTCTGGAAGTGCCGCAGTGTCTGTGGCGCGTTTGTGACATGCCGGTGTTCGCAGGCGGCGTGAAGGGGCAGGGCAGGAGTCCCCCTGTTGCTGCTGCCGAGTGTGTCGAGGAGGCTTTGCAACATTTTGCATTATTTTCTCGGTTTAGGTGTGCTCTGCAAACACTGCAGGGGTTCTTAGCTCTGAATTAGTGCTTAGTTACATTGCAAGGGATTAATCTTGTATCCTCCTTGTCAGGCTTTGTGTAAAAGCGTTTGTAGTTTCCTCATTTGTTGTAGAACCACTTCTGCATATTCTTTGCTGACTTAGATTTGCTTAAAACCAGTAAAATTAAGCTTTTCTTCACTTAGCCCATTCACACAGTTTTTCATGCCTGTGTTCTAAGTCTTTGTTAAATCCTAAATTTTGGGGTTTTCCCAGCTTTTGTTGTTGAACTTTTTGTCTGTATTTTAATCAGTTATGTAGCAAAACATTTTGTAGCATTTTTGTCATTAAAAGATCCACCAATTTATTAGCAGTGCACAAAACGGGAAAAAAATTGGTAATGCACATCCTTGACAGTTTTCTTTGACCATCACACTTGTACTTCCATTGCCTTGTAATTTACAGTAAATCTTGTAATAAATCTTTATTTTGGATCGTACAAGGTAGAAGGACAAAAAGCCTGCACACTGCTGAGTTACACCATGCCAGTGTTCAGCTGTTGAAGTGGAAAGTGAAGGATAAATACTGTGCTGGTGCTCCCCTTGCTGTTTTCAGTCTCAGTTGGCTCTGTGGCTGTACAGAATCCCGTGGCAAGGTCAGATACTCCCACCTTCAGTGCCTAATGATTCTTTTGAAGTAGTTCCTGCAAACAACAGCAGAACTATCTCAGGAATAGATGCTGTCACCCTGTCGTAGTTCTGGCTGTTTAAAATCAATCCCTTGAGTATTGGGAATGTGTTAAGTAAAAAAAAAATGGAAATAGACACGTGAAATTACTTTTGTTTCAATTATTACTGACTTTCCAGGCTTCTGGCTGTGGTAAGCTGCTGTGATTTCTATAAGGATAGTTTCTTTAAGGGAAAGCTGCTATCTTGAAAGAAACCCCAACAAACCAAATCCCCCAAACAAACCAAAGCAAACCCCAGAGTGATGTGTTTTCTGTTGGTCAGTGTTTCAGCCATGTCTGACAAAAGTGAGCTGAAGGCGGAGCTGGAGCGCAAGAAGCAGCGGTTGGCTCAGATCAGAGAGGAGAAGAAGAGAAAGGAGGAAGAAAGGAAGAAAAAAGAAGTAAGAAATAATTTTCACTTTGAAGTTTGACTTTGCATGTGTAAAATGCCCAACATTTAAGAGTAGGTGCACATAATCATTTGCTGTGTGCTGCTTAGGGAGGGTTTGTTTAATGGATACAAATGTTGCACTTTCATTTTGGGATAAAAGCAAACACATACTGCTTTCTTTAGAATTGTCCATATGGTAAGTGAGGTACTAATTTTATTTTTTTTTTAACCCTACACTAGCATAAAGTTCTGATTTCTAGAACTGCTTATGTGTGTGACATCATTATTCCAATCACTGGAAACTGTTCCATGAAAGCTCTGCTTATTGCGTTGTGATGGTGCTGCTTAAAGAACTCACTTCTGAAGTGCAGCTCACAGGGTGTCTGTAGGAACTGTCTGACTGTCAGTGTTACCATTGTACAAACTGCCACAGTCTTCTGCTCTTGACCCCTCTGTGGGCTGAATTTTAAAGTCAGATCAGCACTTGGGGTGTATATGGAACTTGTGTGTTAGACTTGGTTTGTCAACAGTCTTCTGGATTTCTCTCTGCTAAAGTATGTGACAATCAGTGATTTATTGCTGTTTCTCCTGAATGCAGATTATGTCTTATAAAAGAAACTTCTGCTGCAATGTTTTGGAGTTTTGGGGTTCTTTTTTCAAGACTTCTCTGTGTTTTGGTTATGATCTGGTTTGTGTTCTAAATTAGCATGACTGAAGATGAGGCAGCTGCAAAGGTACATGATTCAGACAAAAAAGGGGAGGGAAATATCTCAAATTATGTTCTAAAGATCTTTTAACAATGTATTGCCTGTAACTGAGGTTCCACATGTGATGCAATAACTGATTACTTGAGAACTTACTCTAAAATTTGGGAATTGCTTTTTAAAACAGGAGTTAAATGAATGTGGAAAGATATGTAGTGTTCAGCACCTTTTACAGTAGAGCTTGCATTATTTCTAAATTAAAGAGGATGGGGTGTACTTTTTGTTTGAAATAACACAACTTAAAGAAAACTACTTTTCCTTGATGCAGTTATTGTAATTTCAAAATTGGAATAATATGACTGTGTCTCTGAAACACTTTTATGCACAGGTACATAACATGATTTTTTCAGTCTTTGTATTTTACAGTACTTAGCATTAGTGTAAAAAAGTTAATCTTATGCAGTTTTTTACAAGTAAACAGACACCTTTTACATGTCTCTATGTGTCTTCTGAAGACAGTACCAAAGGTACAGAACTTTGTTTTCCTGTCTGTTTAATTTATGTACAGAAGGGGCCATCAAAATTACTAGAGTTGAATATCTCACCTATGTGATGATAGGTTTCAGTAGTACAAAAAAAGACAATGAGGTCTCAAAATAAGTGAAAGGTTAACTGCTATAACTTATGGAATCACTTTTAGACTGACCAGAAGAAAGAAGTTCTTCCTGTACAAGAAGAATCTGATCTTGAAAAGAAAAGAAGAGAAGCTGAAGCATTGCTTCAGAGCATGGGGTTGACACCTGAGTCTCCTGTTGGTAGGAATGTTAATTTGTCTGAGATAAATGTTTGGGAGTTTTTGTTTTGAGGGGCAAGGTGGTTTTGAGGGTTTTGTGTTGGGTGGGGCTTTTTGTTGGTTTTTGTTTTGTTTTTGTTTTTTTGCAGTGGTGGTCTGTTTATTTGTTTTTGAGGTATTTATTCAACTAACATAAAAATTCTCTGTCTGCTTTATTTTTGGGGTATGCATGTCTGGTATTTATACTATTTTGTCCTGCATGATCTCTCTTATAAATGTAAAGTGATCTGCTTTAGTACACATTACATAACACTCCTCTATAAAATACACGTTTTACTCTCACTGTATTATTTGAAGTATCTTAGTTAAAATATATAAATATCATGTATGTGTTTTCTTTTTCCTACAGTTTGTTCTTCTGTACTTTTTTTACTTACTCTTTTTCATAATACCAAATTTTAATGTGGATATTTTTGTTTGGAGTTGGCTTGTTTCCTTTCTGCATCTTTCACACCCTAGTTTTTCATATCTCAAAAGCCTGACTGACTTTTATACTTAGTGTTGCTATTGCTCTATCAAAATTAATTTCCAAGGGGGATGATTGATATCTGTGCAGCTCTTGGATGTGCTCACATATTGGTTGTTGATTTTTGCCTTTTGCCTTTCATCTTCTCTGGAAGATGAAAGCAAAAATAACATGGTAGTTCAACTCCACTTTTTGTTTCTAGCTCTGAAATCAAAGGGATTTAAAACTTATTAGTTTGGCTCGTTGGTGAGGCACTATTTCAGCTGGGTTTGTAAATTAAAAAAGTAATAATAATTTCTTATGGGTATAGTATATCTGGGACTGTATTTCCATAACTGCTTTTGCATAATCCTCAAGTGTTCAGAAGTGAATGTGGAATGAACACTTAGAGCTGTTCCCATTCCAACAGCCATGGCAGTAATTTTCGGTGGTTGGAACTGTTCTCAGTTGGGAGTCTGCATTTGGGCTGTGTTGGCACTGCATACAGCTGTTCATGTAGTCAGTTCTGACCTACTGCAGATTCTGTTTGCTAGACTAAGAGTTGAACACTTCCCTTGCGTGAGGTTTTGCTAAAGCAGTCGATGATCCTTTTGTAGAAATGTTTATGGTTGTTGTCTTTTTCAAATCTGTAAGAGAATCTAAAACCCACAGAATGGTCAGTCCTCACAATAAGTCATTGCATAGACTCAGAGCAGCTGTTCCTGAAAAGCTCAGAGGTGCTGTCTTGCAGAACCGGGGCACACCTTGTGTGTTGTCTTTAATTCCACTGAGCATCTACTTGACCACACCCTTCAATGTGCACAGATGTGCAGGGAATTCTTTCTGTTCCCTCTTGAGACAACCAGATCTGGTGTGGATCCTACATGAACCTAAAATTCCCTACTTGCTACCTTGCAGTAAGAAGCTGTAAGTTAGCGAAGCAAAATGACTTTCGAGAAGGTATTACGGTTTAATCCTCTTACGGGAAGGCTTTCCCAAAAATCGCTTTCCCCACGAGAGGGCGCTGCAGCCCCAGCGCTGGGCGCGCGTCCCTCCGGGAGCAGGACTGGGAATGTCGGCGGGACTGGAAATGCACACAAACAGCCATAGAAGGGCCTGTGGGCCTTGCCTTTGCTGTAAATTAATCAGTACATGGCGATGAGAAGTTGAAGGATGTATATATTCTTATACAGCCCTATTTATATAAATATAAGTATGAAGTCTAATTGCGTGTATGCATGAATTTATGAAATATAACTCTAGACCTATGAAAGAAGTTCCTCCCATAGGAGGAATGGATTTTTTAAGAAGTTGAAGAATTTGCTGGGGTTTTTGTAAAGTTAGAGAAGAATTTTTGTCAACCAGAGACATGTCTCTGTTTTGTGATGGGATGGAAAAATTCTCTACAATTCACAATATACCTGTGATTTCAGGAAATTATCTAGGAATTTTGTAGATCTATATTAAGAGTTCTCCCATGTCTGACCCATGGAAGAGTAGATACCAATTTAAATACATAATTTGTGTTCAGTTGATTAAAGGTTCATTTTAAGGGTTGCTAAGCAGTAAATGTTTTACATATTGCTGAAAAATGAAGCATACGAGTACCTTCAATACACCCCCTGATTCTTAAGTATAAACCCTAAGTTTCATTAAATAATGTTCAACTATTTCTAAAAAAGAAAAGTTGAAAGAAATTTCAAAATAGCTTTGTTTTTTTATCAGATTGCATTATATCATTCACTGTATGTATTCAGTTCCAAAAAAAAAATGTTACTTTTTTAAGAGTAAATGAGTCTTTATCTACATGCTGAAAATGAACTGACTGTTAAGAAAAAGTTTCAATGTAGTGGTACTAAACTCTTTATTGTCAATTAAAAAAAATCCTCACAACCCAGCATTAGAAACTTTATTGTAATACACAAGATTTATGTTGATTTGATTCAAATTAGAACAAAAATAACAGCATGCTGCATGACAAAACCGCTTTTCTGGTCCATGCTTTGGTGATTATATATTTAGAAACAACATTGCCAGTTAAACACATTCATTGTCTAATTTTTTAAGAAAGACTGATATCAAAGCTATATTAACAACTATCTTTTTTTCATGTTTAAGCAACATGATTTAGTGAAAATTTCCCTTTGGAAATCAGTGTCATCATTTGTCAAAAGTTCAGTTTAAAAACATTTTTTTAATTCATTTTCTCTTAAATGTCTTTCCCTCCATTTTTTTTTGTATGCTCGAGGTGCCTAAATGCCAAACAACTGCATGAAAGTCCAGCATGAATTGTTAACATTGTCTTTTCCCCTCTCTTTCTACTGTTCATTTTCATCCATGTATTTTTTGTTTGCCATCACTTTTTTTTTTAATACTTCATTTTAAATTACTTTGAAAACATCCTAAGCTGTGCCACCTCTGCGAGTAGTAACAGCGGATACCTGTCTGTTTCACTATTTAGTCCCTCCTCCTACCTCTCCGTCTTCCAAATCCGTGAGTACCCCAAGTGAGGCTGGGAGCCAGGACTCCGGGGATGGTGCTGTTGGATCCAGGTATGGCCTTTATTCAGTACTAGTGTTTGGAATTATTAACCCTTAGAAGGAGCCAAGTTATTACTTGATTATAATGGTATGAGGTTCTATTATTGACTAACTACACTTCCTCATTTGAAATCGCCAGCATCAGTGTGGAGTTGTTTAAACGCGCAAGTTTAAAGTAAAGTGCATGTCTTGGGACAGCAACTGGAAAAGTCTAACTTTTGGGTTCTTCCCAGCTTTTTCTAAAGGAGAGTGTGTATGGGTGGTAGTGTATTTCCCTTTTTCCTCGGTTCTAGTTGGTCTAGTAAGAGATGCTGTCTACAAACTTTGCATTACTTCTGATTTTAATCTTCCCTTACTCAGAACTGTATTTCTCATTATAGCACTTTGCCATCTACAACACAATTACTAGAACACAACTAACACAGGTACAGCACTTGCAATCTCTCTTACTTTGCCAAAACATTACACCATCTTAGTACAGCCACAGTTGTTTTGGTCTTTTTTCAGTGCCAATACTTGCCACATCTGTTTGGCCATCTTTTTGTGCATGGGTGGTTTGAGACATGCTGCTGTAAAGAAGAGTCAGATAAATATTTCTGTTAAATACTCAGAGTGATGATATATGGGTGATAAGGTGGGAAATACTACTTCCAAAGGTATTTCTGCTATTTCCCATGCACAATCTGTGAATAAGACCAGTAGCTGCCTATTAATGCTGTTAAGATATTTCTCAGCAAGTTAAGTTTGTGTACTTAAAATTTAATGAGTATGCTTTGTGGATGAAGTTTAGTTAAAGCACAGTACTGCAGTAGTTATCAGTTACTTTTGATCTTGGATGAGTAATTGTTTTGGAGAAGGAGTGAAGACTTAGACTGCTTTGAAACATCTTGTATGTGTGTGGATTGTGCATGTATAACTATATGCAGTCTTAATCTGAAAATAGTCAAGATATTAACAACCTGAACAAAGGTTTCATGGAGCCTAGTTCTAAGTAGAAATCATTAAGTTAAAACAGAGAATGAATCAGGGAGCAGATATGAACCCAAACTTTTTTTAAGTGTCCAGGTGTTATCTTGTTTGTCTCTCATGTTAATTAAGAACTGATGTAATTGTTTCTTAAATGAATAACAAGCAGATTTTAATTATTTTAAATCTGTGATTATTGTTTACTAATTTTTCATTTTTTATTTAAATTCACTGTCTGGAAGAAAAAACAAGAAGTATTTGATGGTGACGTTTTTAATGGAAATAATTTCTTTCAACTCACATCTAATCTAAATTCAGTATGAAACAGTATGTATAGGCCACATACCTGTAACTGAATACCATGTTGTGTGCTGAGTTTATTTCCACCTCATCAGTGCACTGTGCTCCCTGGTTGTTACTGTGTTTGGGAACAGATGGTGTTGTGTGCATACATTTCCTTATGGAACTCAAGTCCTAAGCCTCAATAGCTTCATGCATTTTCAGACTTTAAATCTGTCCAAAGATTGTGGTCTTAAAAGCATGGAGACATGAATGTACAGCTACACTGAAGGCATAGTAGGGTGCCTGTGAGCATCCCCTTATTCTCCAACTGACCGGTGGAAAACCCCCCAGTAAGCAGGGGTCTGTGTCCTGCTCTGTTAGGACAAGTTCATACATTTTTAATGTACCCATACATTGGAGCCTGAAAGTTGAATATTGCCTGGTGTCATACCTGGCATTTACAGGGGACTCATATGTGTTAGAAAGCCTCTTCTGTGATGCTGAATCTTGTCAGTAACTTTTAGTAATTAGTGGAACAGTGTTCAGACTGTTCCTGCTGTTACTTCTATCTGTCCTGCTTTATTTTCACCCATAAAGAATTTTGTTTCCTAGTTTGATCCTGTTTCCTCTCTTTTTTTCCTCAGTTAAGATTATACATTCCAGACTTGAACAGTTAGTTTACTTTTAGGCTCTGTGGATGCTTCATAGAATTAGTTTAAAAGCAGAAAAGATTCTTTAGAGATACAGGAAGCATTAGGAATGTGCCTCCATACGGAGAAGTTCAGGCACATGTGGAAGATTGGGAACTTCTGTTCAGTGAAACTTGTAGATAAATTTGTTTAACTTAAGGTATAACAAACAACTGGAAAACTAAAGAAACAATATTTTACATCATTCTGGTACATATATAGTGGTTTAATTTTGTCTCAGAATGTTACCTTTATTTTAAAAGAGTCTGAGAAACATTTAACTGTCTTATCAACAATTGCTTGTTGACTTCAACTATTTTAAAAGACAGACTGTCCCTGGTACCACTGAAGCAACTGTTGTAAGTGAAAAGAATGCTTTGGAAGCAGGAAAGCTACCTCATTAGGGGATGCAACTTAAGCAGGTGCAAAAGTTGGAGCCCTTTATATTTGTAGCCCTTTCCACAAGTTCCTCCCAAATGGCATTGAAAAAGTTGAAAAAATGTTTGACAAATACTGTGGTGATGCATCATTTGTATGTGTAGCTGAGTAACCTTTTGCAACATGAAGGTTGGGACGGTGGTTTGGTTTTGTCTGTGATTGAACAAGATACAGCCAATACCCGGATGGAAGTCTCAGGCACCAGATTAACCTCTGAGCATAAATCTCTTTGGCCAAGAACAACAGCAGAGATCTAATGATTAAGTTTATTTAAAGTAATTAACTTTAGGCTAAAATTACATGTGTTCTGATGCACAAAAGATATGAAAAGGTTTGGAGACTTAGGTGTTAAGTTACTGCTGTGGATGCAGTTGACTTGCTAAATGTGAAGACAGTGGATTTATAATTAAACTATGGTTAATACTTCTAATGCATACTTTCTACGAGAACAAGGTAGTGCATGACACATTTATGAGCTTTTGTGGCACTGTGTGTACGTTTTTCAGGTCAACGTTTAAGAATTCTGCACGTGATTTATAAGAAAGTTATGTATGGATTGAAACTGTAAAATTAACTTTTATTGACTTTTCGTAGTAAAATATTACATATTATTTATATTTTAATTTTAAAGCATAATTTAAAAAAAATTATATGATAATATCTGAGAATGTCAGAAAAAACAAGCATGTTAATCTGTTAATCTCTCTTGCAAGTGTGTTTTTAAAATTCTGCTTAAGCCTGATGGCAGCCAGTAGACTACATGAAGATTTGTGAAGAAGGGGTGAAAGCTAAAAATGAACATTGATTTCCCCCTTCATATTTCTTCTGATAGGAAAGTGACTTGAAATACTTCCATTCTGTTCGTTATACCATATGGCTTTGAAACATGTTATTAATATAAAGCCCACTATTTCTGAGAGATTTTAAGTATCTTAAATGGAGTTAGCTCTAACTCAGATGACACTTACAAGCCCAAGGCAGTGCTTAACCCGTAATTACTGCAATGTCACATCTTGGAAACTCTAGCAGTTCTCTGTCCCAGTGGAAATGCTTTTTTGCCCTGCTACAAAAAGGCTTGTGTGTTGACTCATTTCCTTTACCAATATGACAGTTTCCTCCACATATTTACTGCTCTGGGCAAGTTTGCATTACATTAACAAATCTGTCTTCATATGACATGAACTGATCTGAACAGATTGTAAAAGGAATGTGAAATTCTTAGTGGCTCTTGTCAATATTTAAAATATTTTTATTTGCCTTTCATAAAGACTACATTTTTTGCAGATCTTTAACTTTCAGTCTTTAAAATAGTTTAATTCTTTGCTAATAACTCTGAATTCTGTGTTTGTTTCTTAACTTTTTTATTTACTGCATGTGTTACTGCACTGAGTATTTACCGAATTTCCCTTAACTGATGTTGCATTGCCTTGTTTCTTGTGAACAATGAAATAACTATAAGCTTGCTGTAACTCTAGTATTTCATAGTGTGTATTTGCTTCACTAATCTCTGGCCTTTTTTGCTAATGCTGCATGATTGTTCAACCTGGGGTATCAGGACGCTGCATTGGGATACTGATCCATCAGTTCTTCAGCTCCACTCTGATTCCGATCTGGGGTATTGCATAGATTTCTTATATTCCCTCTTTCATGTGCTTATGGATAATAAGTATAAGAGCTTATTTTTTCTTTAAGACTTGAAGTTGTTATTGTTAAGAAACTGTTCTGTAAGTAAAATTCACTGTCCCTAGACACAGTGCAGTTTGCAGAAATTTTTGTATTATTTAATATATATTAGATGTTTATTTCTAATAACAAAACTTTTCTGTGTTTTTCTTTGAGTCTTTCTTTGACAAAAGGTAAACTTAAGAATAAAAAGGTTAGAATGACTGTATTTAGAAAAAGAGCAACTCCCATCTTTGCTTACAAATATGTTTATAAAAGCTATAGCTCATTATAAGCTCTTACTAAAACCCATATTGTGCTCTAAAACTGCTCACCAAAACCTTTCAAAAGGGATTACTCTTCTGCTTTTTTCTTAGCAGAGGAGTGGATAATAAAATAGATTTGGTATAGGTGAATTGTTGGATTGTTGCAGTATTCTTACAGTACATACTGCAATTAGCTTTTGTAGGGAGCTACAGTGTCTGAATTAATTTTGTGCCAGTTTTGGAAGTACATTAGGTATTGTATTTTGGTGCTAGCTGTCTCTACCCTCATAGGATCTTCCATAAACTGGAGTCAGAAAGCTCAGAGGTTTTCAGTATTGTGCTGTAAAATACTATATCATGGATAAATCACTTGCTAGTGTGAGTTTCAGGTTAGACTTGCAGTTCTGCATTCTAAATACTATCTTAGAGGTGAACAAAAAAAGGCAGCAAAATTAAAAGACTAGGAAATGCTTTTTCCTTCAGAATAACTAAGTGGTTTTCAAGCTCTAAAAATCCTCGAGCTGTTGCTTTACAAACGTGACTTGTCAGCAGATCTGTTCCTCTGAAAACAGGGATGCGTTATGTATGTGGCAGTACTCTGGTCAAACACAAAGAGCAAAAATTTTAAATTATATCCTAAAGTCTAGATATTTATATATGCACATCTTTTCTTTTTGTCACAGATGTATAAATAGCTGCTGATTTTAAATAATAATGGTAAAATAATAGTCATATTTATGTGACTTCTTCAAAGTTAAGTTTCCACTGGATTTAAGTTTGACTAAGCAGTGCTGTGACATGATGACTTGGTTATTATTCTAGGCAAAATGTGAAGTCATTAATGAAGTGTTTTTTTTTTCTGGTTCCTCTATTAATTTTATTTAGACGTGGACCTGTTAAACTTGGAATGGCCAAAATTACACAAGTTGACTTTCCTCCTCGAGAAATTGTCACATACACAAAGGAGACACAAACACCTGTGATGACTCAACCAAAGGAAGGTGAATAGTTAACTTTTTACTACCTAAGTTATTTTTGTGGTTTTTTTGTTATCATGAGGATGACTGGCTGGATTAGAACAAGCACTTGTGATCTTGAAATTAAATAAGGTAAATGAAGGTTGATGATATGTATGATAATTGATAATAATAATAATTCTATTATTAAGTTCATACAGGTCTTGCCTAACGAATGTTACTGTCATTCTGCATCTTGTTTATCATCACTCTTGCTACTGATATGTGGTAGTTTGGCGCTCCTAGTAAATGTTCAGATTAGACTGAGTTTCTTAATTAGCTGACAGCCGATAAATAAATGAGATCTATTTTGCATATATGGCATTTAACAGTAACAAAAATTGGCACATATAGGAGAGGGACATGATCTGAGACAACTGGTATGGCTTCACCAAGGGTGAGTCCTGACTGACCAACCTGGTGGCCTTCTACAGTGGAGTGACTACATCAGTGGACAAGGGAAGGGCTACCTGTTTGGACTTCTGTAAGGCCTTTGACACAGTCCCCCACAAAATCCTTCTCTCTTAAATTGGAGAAAGATGGATTCAGCAGGTTGAATCTTAGGTAGATGGAGAATAGGTTGGACAGTTGTGTCCAGACAGTAATGGTCAGTAGCTTAGAGTCCCAGTGGAAACCAGTGACAAGTGATGTCCCTCAGGGGTCTGTACTGGGACCAGTGTTATTTCATATCCTCATTAATGGCATATACAAAGGGATTGAGTGCATCCTCAGCAAATTTGCAGGTGACACCAAGCTGAGTGGGGCGGTTGACATGCTGGAGGGAAGGGATACCATCCAGAGGGACCTGGACAGGCTGAAGAGGTGGGACTGTGTGAACTTCATGTAGTCCAGCAAGGCCAAGTGCCTTCCATTTTCCACTGAGGAGTTAGNAGAACAAGTGCAAGGTGCTGCACCTGGGCAACCCCCAGTATCAATAGTCTTGGGGACGAACAGATTGAGAGCAG
>VYZS01052822.1:2852-17517 GCA_013400695.1 Neodrepanis coruscans | reverse complement strand
AAAAAAATAGGGTTAAAATGTTCATTAAATCACCAAAACAACCATTTTCTTATTTCTCTATAATTGACATGCCATTTAGCCACACAGTGAGAAAGAGGGTTTTTCCCCCAGCAGCTTTCCTCGATTGGAAGTGAACACGACCAGTCTGCGGGGCGAGGCTCCGGCTGGTTATCGCCGCCGCAGTCCCCAGACCCAACAGCAGCTCTGGCAGCAGCGAATCACTAAGTACCACCAGTCTGCTCGGCTTCGGGGACATGATAGCATCCTTCTCACCCTCCTCAACCTCTGCCTTGCTAAAAATATGCATCAGGTATTAGTAAGATTTGTAATAAATATTTTCTAAATCTTGCAATTTGAAAGCTATTTCACCCAAATGATCCCTAAATGCATTTTTTTAAATGATATTTTAATCTGCTTCCTAAAGGGTCACTGTGGCCAACATCCTCCTGCCTGCACGGCTATTTCTACATCCTAATAAAGAAATGTTATGGATCTGGGCTGCTCCATTTGTGCTTTTTAGCAGAAAACCATAGCAGAGAGTTACTAACCTATTGTGAACGCCATTCCCTCTTCCATTAACAAATCACTGTCATTGGCTACAAAAGAAAATAAAAACGCGTTTATGACTTCTTTTTTTTTTAACAGAAAACGCAACCAGCACTTTGTGTAAGCCCCTTTTTAGTTCGCAGGTACTATGCCCGCCGGACCCTGTTATGAGGACGGAGCACTCGCCGAAAGCGATTTCACTCAGCCCTTCGCAACGGGACCTCCCCGATGGCGGCTCCGTCCAGGCCGGGGCTTTAATGTCTTGGTACTGATTTTTCCTTTGTCCCGTGACAAACTTTGCCGGCGTGGTTGAAGTGCGGGGACACGGCGGCTGCCGCTCTGAGCGCGGCCGGGGGAGGCGGTCGGCGGGGCTCAGCTGCCGCGACAACTCCTATAACGAATAATTTGTTTTCAAAAATAGCCGCGCGACTCTCAGGAAAGGAGGCCGGGGATGCCCTCCAGCTTCCCAAGGAGGAAAGCTCCTCACCGGGCCGGCGGAGTGGTGGGTGTGTGTGGGGCTCTGCTCGCTTTACCGCCCTCCCTCTCCCCCTCTCATCACCGCCGGCGGAGCGGCGCGGGGGGAGGCGGGTCCGGCCGGGGGAGCCGCTTACCGTGATGCCACACCTCGGGGTGCCCGTGGAAGTATGACCCGATGCCGTGGCCGACGAAGAAGGGGCAGACTTGGAAGCCACCTCGCCACGCCACAGAGCTGCGGGGGCAAAGAGAACACCATGAGGGTGTGTGCCCCGACATCCATCTCTGCTAGATGGCCCCAGCCTTTGCCACCGTATTGCTACCGACACTGGGTCTCCACTTGGCGCCCGCTCCCAAGAACAGCAGCCACCGGAGCGAACAGCGGCGAGTCACTGTTAGGTTTCAGAGTTAACAGGACTGCCAGTAGAACTGGTAGCTCCTGTGCCAGCCCTACTGTCTGAGCAAGACCGGCGGCATGTTTTGTCCCTGTCTGATGGGGTGTAACTTTTTCCGCAAGCACTCTGGGAAGTAATTTTAACATGGTACAGCTGAAGTTGCTAAGTTGGGCAGCCAAGGCCCCAGCACATCACCAAACCACACCGAGTCCTTCTTAGGTGCAGAGCCATGTTGGACTGCACGCTCAGTGCCTGCACCGGTTTTCCTGAGAAGAGGCTCCTGTTGCCAATGGGGAGAGTTAAGAGCCCTACTGCTTTGCTTTATAAGACTGCAAACATTCATTACGAAAATGCATTGAAAGGCCAGCAGGTATGTTCATGCTAAATAAGAATGTGTTTCTAACGAACAGATCCTACAGTATTTCAGTTCTGCCTGGAAGATATGACCTGCCTCAGGGAGAAGCATCTCTGAGAGGTGTGGGCAGGGCCACGGTAGGCACTGATCCCTACCCATACTGGGTAAGCAAATTCCTTTCCCAGACCCTAATAAGTTGAGGACATGGAGGTACATGGGGTAATCTTCTGGCTGCTGGAACATCCCATGTCTGCAGGCTTCACTCTCAGGCTCTGTCTGTACCCAAACAACGATGGAGGCAGTGGTAGAGGGAGTGATTTGAGGCAGGTGAGACAGAAGGGCTGCCCACATACAAAACAGAAAAGTGCAGATACTTGTGAGGAGATAGAGATGGATTAGAAGTAACAAGAAAGCTACCCCTGTCCCTGTATATCACCCCCACATCATTTCTAAAATCAAACAGCAGCAAGACAGGAAGGCACTTAGCCTGAAGAGATTTCACCTACAATACTAAAAGATTAATTTGTTTATTTTGAATCAAGGTAGGCACTTAGGAACTTCAGGTTTGCCTGTTTTTACACCCTAACAAATGCTCTCTCAGAGTTTCACTACAGGTAGAAAAACGAGTAAGTTAAGAAACTCAAATAAAGGTGTAAGCTCTCATAGAAATTAAAGCATGTTAAACCCCACTGGGTAGCTCTTATTCAGGTGTAAAGTGGCCTCAGCTTGCTGCACAAAGTAATCCCTTTGCACACCAGGCTTCACAGACCCTGCAGTGCTGGCTCCAGTGCCCATGGGTCATAGGCCCAGAATTTAATGCCATTGCAATTGAGGGACATGCTGCTCCACTACAGCGAAATGGCAATGAGAAAGTAGAGTTGGGTCAATGGTTAATAATGTTGCAGTGTTCAGTCCCTACAGCATGTTTTAACAGGGTTTGTATATTAGTTTTTACCTACCCATTGTTCTGATACAAAGACTCATCACATTTCTTCATTACCTCTGGAGAAAAATGGAGAATTCAGGTTTAGTTGCCCCCAAAGTCCAAAGTACTGGCAGAGGGTTACTAATAAAGTTAGAAATTGGGACTTCATTTGTTTGCATTCAAAGTCTAGGCTTTTCCCTTATACTTCATTTATGTGGAAAAAAAATCATGAAGGATTATGCAGCAAAAAGTCCTACAAAGATGGAAAGTACTGTCTTCCTTGCCTTTCTATTGTCCCCCACATCTGCATCAGAGACTTGGCCTTCTGACTATGATGATCCTGAAGGCCAAGCAAGAAGTACAGGTAATGGCAATGAATTTGAAAGCCAGATTCCTCAGAAATAAACACAAAAGAAATGGAAGATGTATGGTGACTGAGAGCAATGCAGATGATGATTCCCACATGAGAGAAGTGGTTCTCTGAAGAGAGATGGTAGAAGACATTTATGCAATGTGTGATAAGGTTTTCTTTCACCTTCTTCTGCAAGTTTTTTTGCAAAACCAGAAAATATTCTACTAATTATTCAGTTTTGCTGATGTCCTTACATGGCACTCCTGATCACTGAAAGAGCATGGTGATTTTTTCACATGTTTTGTATTATTACAGGAATTTTTCTCCCAGAAAAAATCATCTTCTGTAGCAAGACAGAAAGCTTTTTTTTAATGTTGCAGCTATTCTTCTGAGCACCATGGCTACATACCCTCCACTGGGCAGGAGAAGCTCTAGGCCCAGCACTCAGCTGCTGCCAGGGAAGGTGGCAGTAGCAGCAGCAGCTGCGTGCTGGGCACCAGGCACTCAAGTACCAGGGTACACAGAAGGCAATGTAAGACAGTAGCCCACCCTCATGCAGTGAAAGAAGCAGTTCTCATGCATTTCAATGGTGAATTCTGTCACTTTCCTGCCAAACAGCTTGGAAACAACTCTGTTGGTATCAGTACTTCAGTGGTTACTGTCTGTGCTCAAAATAGGGGATCCTGGAGCTCACAAGGCTTTGATATCTGCACTGACAGACATCTGTGCCCCTTCTCCTTCCTCTCAAAAATGTCTACATACAGACCCTTGATATTCTTTACATAAAATGTAAACGGTCAATAAACCTGAAGTGTCACACAGAAAACCTGTGGAAAAAGCTATATGTATGAAACTCAGCCACTTTTAATCTGGTTTTAGTATTTGCATGTTTTTCAGAAGGGCCTGTGGGGAATTTCTCTTCACAGCTATTAGCTTTACTTCAGAGTATTTAAAAAAATCCTAGTGAGCTCTTACATCCTTGTGGAGTTACAGGAAAACACCAAGCTTTCATAAAAACCCAAAGCTGCTAATCCCAGCTATAGTTTACAAAGGTAACCCTGTAAATGTACACATTTGCTGCAACTTTGAAACAGCTCTGAGAAGAGTAAATTAAACTGCTGGGCTTGGTTAGCCTCTCTGGTCTCCAGGATTGTCAGGCTGTGGAATCTCATTAAAAATCAAGATGCCATGGAGTGGAACATTTTTGCACACATTTGCCAATTGCTGCTGCTGACAGCTCAGTATTTTGGTTGAGCACTGCCCAGTTCAGGATCTATCAGCACTGGCCTTTTAAGGTTGTCTTCCAGTTTTCCTGGAAGACAACCTTAAAAGATTGAAGCCCCTACTTCATCAGCTGCTTCTTCTGCTGGGCTTTCAATACATTCTCAGCTGTCTGCAGACAGGCGGCATACACCTAGGCAACTGGAAGAGCCCTGGTTGCATGTGGTAAAGCAGTGAAGGCAGGAGGCAGAAGTTAGCATAGCTGAGCTGGGCTGCCTGGCATCTGCTGTGGGAAAGGATGTACCAGTCTGACAGTTCCCCTCATCCATGCATTTCCAGAACAAAGGCTGGGGCAGCAGAGCCACACCACACAGACAGTATCAAGAGAAAAAAAAGAAGGTTCTTCAGAATAATAATTGTTTAAAAACCCCATTGACAACATTTATCATCACACATATTATTCTCCAAGCCATGTTGCATGCTTGGGCAGAGGTGAATTGGGCAGGATTAAAAGCTTAATCATTTGGTGAGCCCAGTACTTGATATTATGTTTTACAGCCATGTGTTCCAGCCCAGTGGCTGCAGAGTCAAGACTACCTGCAGTGCTGCTTTTCTTTTGCTGATGGCAAAGTCAGGCAAAGTGTCTGGCACTGGAATGGATTGGAAGTGGTCAAACTGGTAAAGAAACATCACTGAGGGACAGGCTATCCACCTAAATCCATTGTCAGAGCCTCTCCTATAGTGGTATCATGCTTCTGAGAGTGGAGACAGGAGAGAGGGGTGTCAGTTGCCATCTAAGCATCCTTCTCTCATGTTGCCAGACAACAGCTAATTCTCTGAAAGGATGGATAAGTGTGGAGACATGCATTGCTGTCCTGTCAGTAGCCTAACAGAAATTGCCACAAAGCAACAACATGCAGGACCAACTCTACAAAGCTCTCCCCAGTACTTAAGCCTCCCCTGAAAGGAGCTCTTGGGTGATAAATCCGTCCTGTTAAGAAGCTGAAATGCAGCTTGAAAGAATTTCCTTAAGGGGTTGCCCTGTGCAGATAGCCTCTAGAAGCATCTGGAGGAACATTTTCTTTCTACCAAATTTTGTCACTTTTTCCTCAAGGTAGGTCTGGTCTAGTATTACTTGCATTCACTGAATTAAAAAAAAGTGAAACAAATCCCATTTTCAGTATTGATAGTAATGTCTTCTCTGGGCTCTCTGGTAGCACAAAGGAAGAATGAATTGGATCGGATCAGATGGCACAGATTGCTTTGCTACCCTGGATGAGCATCCCAGTGAACTAATTCTCAGCCAGAGATGCTTCTCCCACAGTGCCAGCTTCTCTCTTCAGGGATGAAACTTTATCAAAAACAGTCCTGCAGAGCAGCATGACATGAATGACTGAAGTTGCTAAACAAACCTGTCTTACACTTCTTGGCGGTGAACACACCTGAGAAACACTGAAAGCAATAACAGCCTTATGATAAGTGTGTTCTTACACAGGGATCTGTTTTTTTTGGTTTTTTTGAATTATAAGTAATCATGTTTTTCTTGGATATATTGTTAGCAGAATGGCCAGTGAATGGCATGTCTACTTTTTTTTAAAAGAGCATCAACCTAAACTATATTTACTTGTGATAAAAGTATCTATTTTGAATAGTAACATAGTATCTAATCTGAGAAATTATAAAATTCTACACGAAAAATATTCAAGTGTTTTTTTCTTAAATAGTAATCCAAGACTGAGGGAATGCACAAGTTCAGGGATTCCCTATAATGACAATAAATGTTGAAGTACAATTAGTAATGTTTTTGAAAGCCAACAATTGTTTTTTTGAAAGAAAGGTACATTTTAGTTTCAAACTGCAACACAAATTACTGTATTTTTCTTACAATGGTGCTGAACTTTTATTTGAGGTTCTCTGTTTCTGAAAGCAGACATGATGGATTGAAATAAAAGATAATTTATTGCAATGCTTACTTTCAAGTGCAGAGAGAAGCAGTGTAATTGTAATTTACAGTAGCTGTCAAGGAAAATCTATCACAGATGACATTAAAATGACTTATTTTGCCTGAGCCACTTATTGTTTAAATGTGCATAATCTGATAGAAACAGATTTTTTTAAAAATCTGCTTTATATTGTTCTAAATTAATATCAAAACATGTACTTATAAGTTAAACATTTTAAACCATTTATTAATACTTTCATCACTACTGTTTTTTTGTAGGAGTTGGAAATTGGTTTATTTAACAAAATCATGTTTAAGTTTTTTAGCTCTTTACACTCTCAACACTTTCATGTACCTAAACTCACTGTCTAAAATGTAGATTTCAAACTAGATTTATTGCTGTCTGAAAGAAAAATGTCAGAAATGGTAGAAGAAAGTGGACCATAAGGCCCAATTCCGTTTCCACTAGAGCTGCCCAACAGTTTTGACACTTTCAAAGGGGATTATCAAAGACCCAAATTTTTCTAAGCAAAGTAACTCATGAATCCATGGAATCTTTTATTGCGACTTGTAACTGATGGGAGAAGGAACTGCTATCAATTAAATACTCAGTGTCAGCTATTGAGCTTCCATAACAAAGACTGTGTTAAAATACTAACTGTAAACTTACCTCTGTGATATAATTATTCCCAAACATACTGTAGAAAGAAAGTATTCCGATTATTTTTTTGCCAGATGTATTCTGTAAGATGTAATTCACTTCAGTACCTTTATATAGAAATACTGATGAAAGAAACTTAGACACATTTCCATTCTGATGGATTCTGATTCAGCTTGTAGGTGCTCGTTCTCAGGTATTTATGATATCTAACTCTTGTGAAACTTCATATTTTGATGTATATATGTATGTATTTTACATGCCTGTCTGCAAGCAAATGTTGAATGACAAATGATCTAAAACACAGTTTTACCAAGCCAAGGGATCTTTCAGCAGAGCAGTGTTAAAGTAGTTCTAAACAAATCAGCACATTTAAATTGCCAACACGGTAAAATCTTGAGAAATAAAGTTAATGACCTGCTATTTCATATGGAGTTTTGAACAGCTATGAGCTTCAATTAATCTACTTTTCAAAGGGGGCGCTGACTATATATTTACACTTTGCAAGTAAACTGACCTCCGTACCAACACAGCAAAAATCCAATGTCACACTCAACTCCATTCTTTTTTCTTCTTTCTCTTTTTTTTTTTAATACAGCTAAAATTAATGTAGTGAATCTGTAATGAAATGCATTATCCTGCATGGAGATTTATCAGATTTTCCAACTGAATGCCATGCTTTGCTAGCACTAGCTGGAGTTCACCTGCATGTTGGTGTGGCGTGTGGCTCTTTTTTGTAAAGAGTTAAGTTGAACACAAAAAAAGGGAACAAAGGTCAGCACCCAGCCGCCACTTGAATGTGAGATTTTTCTTTTTATTCCCCTTGATGTATACTAGGCTCTGTGTTATTAGTCTTAATGATGGAAAATTGTAGTGTTGATACAAATCTTTTTTTCAAAGTAGTAGGCGGGAGCTCCATTTGTTAGTAAGTTTTTTTGTGACTAAAAGCCATGGACAGTACATTTATGTAGCAGTAAAAGGCCTAGATGCTCTTTCCATAGCAGAGCTAATTATTCCTACTGTGACCTTACTGATCTACCCTGTTCCTAGTACATCTCATCTGCACGCCTGTTCCTCTGTGTAGATGGTGTCAGAGAATATGAAAAACCCTATAATGAAACCATTTTCATGATGGAGAAAGGCTACTGGAGTTGCACTTGCTACAAAGAGGCTCAATTATATGAGTAATTGTGATAATTTTCTACATTCATAGCCTTCAATGGGGAAAAAAGAATGAGAGCCACAAAGGAAAATTACTTTAACAAGAAAGTACAGAGAGTAAAAATGGAAGAAGAGACAAAAAGGGGGAAAAAAATAACCAGAAAAAAAAAAGTTTAAAAAATAGATCTGGAGGGAGGAATAGCAAGACAGGGAGAACAACAGAAATGCTCAAAAAGCCTATGTGCAGCTGTGTTGCACAATTAAATTGAATTTTTTTTCTGCAGTTGATGAATGTGACTACTGCAAATGTGCCTCTGTAGTTAGCTATCATTTGTTGTTCCGTGACAGGAAAAGGATAATTACCTCTCAGAGAGAATCAAAGGCTGACATGCCCTTTAGACACAGCCATGAATGCAGAGCTCGATAGAATGCTTGAATAAGAATCTAGTGTTCTGTGCCCCCTTCTACTCAAGAATAAATTTTGTTAAAATGCAAGAGCACCACCAGTAAATTTGTTGAACCCTAGGTGTTCAAAAATATGAGGTGCATCTATCGACTCATCCCATTTGCAAAAATAAAACTACATTTTGAATTCACTTCTATTATATTCATGGACAGTAAGATAGTGAGATATGCATTAAATTTCTTTTCCCAGTAGGGGTCTGATTCAACATTTCCTATGAAAGAACAGAAAGACACTATCCTTTTTCTCCAGGCTAGTTAGCCTATAATTTAAAACTGTCAAAAACACAATTTTATACAAAGTCTTCAATAAAAGCTTCTCAGATATAACCCAAAGAGGTTTTACTAAAGTTTGATTCAGACTCTGTTACAATATTTTTAAAGCTATAAATACATCTAACTGATATTTTGCTGTTCTCTTTTTTTCTTAAAGGATTCGAAGATTTACAAAGAAAAAAAAGGCAGCATCCTTTCAAGGTGACTAAGCCTTGCAGCTTTTAAGTAATCAGAATGAATTCAATAGCATGTTGGGACCATTAGCAGTCCAAAGAAGTATCGCTTAATGAAACGTATACGATATATGTCTATTTTTTTTTTGGCAAACATTTTAAAATAATCCATAGGCACCTTCAAAAAACTAAGATGCATTTTTATTCAAAACCATCAGCAAAGAAGAGTCATGACTGTATTTATGAGAAGGCTATAAGAGATGCAAAACAGAGAAAAAAATCTCTCAATGTCAGCTCTTTTTTCCCTAAGACGTTAGCAGGCACTGGCTCTTTGTAAGATCAGAAGCTCTTGAGTTAAATATTTTTGTAGTTTTTAAACAAAGAGACTTACTATTGTTGACTAATTCCTTTGTAACATTCATTATTGCTATATAACGAAAACAATGGTTTCTAACCTTCTTACATTGTTAGACAGATGTGGTGTAGTGTCATACACAAATAAAAAATAAACAAAACCTATCACAAATTATATCTGCTAATTTAAATCTACCTTATGAATATCTTTGTCTCTTTCTTCAGTTATCTTTGCTGACCCTAGTGTAATTCACTTTAAAAAAAATACCTCTTACTCAAGGAACAACATTATAGCTTGGCAGTTCACATACTGATATCAGACCGAAATGATGGTTTTGAATCATAAAACATGTCATCAGCTTTATACCAAACCACCAATAACCTTTGTCCCACTTGCCAGCCCTCCTTTTACTTGTCAATATAAGGCTTACCTGATTGTGTTTCCAATTACAGAGAAGGGAGCCCCTGGTCTGCAAGCTGCAATTGCTTCATCTCTACATTTCCTGGCAACCTCCACTAACTTTTCACCAGATTTATCCACATTGCCCACCAAAAAGGTTTCAGAAGTGTCACCATGGTAGCCATTGTAATACACCTAAACATAGGCAGAAATGTAAAGACATTTTCTCATTTTGCATTCATAAACAGACTGTCCTCTTAATTAAATCAATTCATTCTAGGCACAAGCTATATATTGCGACAGATAGACAGGTAAGCTGTATTTGCAAGAATGAGACTGGAAAAGCAAAACATTGCAGAGATAAAAAACAAGCCTGAGAGACTGCAAGGTGCATAAGGGTTGCCAATGATGCCAAATAAAAATTCAAGAAAAGCAGAAGCTGTGCATCACTGCCCAGCAGTGCATGAGACAGTGACATTATTCAGCCACAGGACATGAGGCTGATGGGGCTGTTTGTGAGAAGGGTGGGGTCTGTGCATGGGCTGAGGGTGCCCTTGGGGGCTGTTGGGTGACCACCCATCCTGTTCCTGTGGCCAGGGACCTGCTTGCATCCCAGTAGGGTAAAGAGTCAAGCACTGGTACTGGCCGTGGGCACTGGGAGACCTGTTGGTGGTGGGCAGGGACTCCCATATGTCCACAGTCAGCATCCCCCACTGGAATTTGGAGGTGAGAATTATACTCTGCTCCCTGATACCATCCAGAGTGAACTTGACGGAAAGCATGGGCCAAATCCACAGCCAGATATTGCAGGCTTTCTTTAATCTCATTTTAAACTATAACGTGGTATTAACATTAGATTTTACTTCTGATTTCCAGAGACGAATTTCGAGAGAGCAAATGTGAGAGAGCAAACTCTGGCACTGCAAAGTTTCATGTACTGAAAATGTAATACCCTGTTGAATTAATTATGTATTGTTTTTTTTCTTTTCTTCGTGACATTTCATGGGTTTTAAACCTTAGCTCTCCAAAAATTCTCTGTTGGGCCCAAGAAACTGTGGCTATGCACTACAGAGTTGTGCAACGTGTCATTAAAATGGGGTTTGCAGTTCTGCACCATGACAGGAAGGTCCATAATTGTAAAACAAAGCCAAATTTCCCTACAGACAGACAAATTACAATGGTACACAGTTTTGATCTTCTAAAACATTTTTTCTCCCCAAAACAGTGGGCAACTATCTTTCTACAACTAATTACTCACCCAGCTCGAACCACTGAACTTTTGCCACTGGCAAGCTATTTGTAAAAGACAGACTCACATTCTTTTTGGTTGATTCCCAACTTAAAAAAAAAAAAGGCTACAGACAGTTTATCCCAAGGCCAGGTTTGTCTTCAGGCTAAGATCTGAAGAAAATGCAGCCCATTAGGATCAAGGGGTGCTTTAAAGAAAGGTGAGTGCCTGCAAGGGACCAACTGTGTCGCCACCGTCCAGCAAGGAGCAGCACCAAGCCCTTACTCCACACCACCCTCTGCCAGTCTAGACTACTATTAAATCTTTTTTTATATTTTATTTAATGC
The DNA here is from genome assembly GCA_013400695.1 of Neodrepanis coruscans. Lineage (NCBI taxonomy): Eukaryota > Metazoa > Chordata > Aves > Passeriformes > Philepittidae > Neodrepanis > Neodrepanis coruscans. Next base: position 6,248 of record VYZS01052822.1, on the reverse strand, counting down.
CCATTAGGCATGTTTTAATCTGGCTAGTTCATATTTAAACTGAACTAGGTTTTTTTTAGCTCTAGCAAGTACAACACACAAACCCCCAGCATTAAACATCATCATCCTGGAAAAGTAAACACAGATTCAAAACATAGGAGATCTTAAAACTACTACTACTACTACTATTACTAATATTTACTGCGGCCCATCAACTGCAATTACACATTTTTGAAGTTAATGAAGTACAACCACAGCAATTGTAACAAAATAACAAGTTGTAAGAACCAAGTTGTAAGAAACATCAACCTCGTAACAATAGCCCAAAAATTATACCACGCTAAGGATCCAGTGATGGATAACACTATTGTTTCTATCCTAAAACACATTTTAAACTCTCTATGATTCAAGCCAATAAAATCTGTATTTCATCTATGAAACACAACTGTCTTGATTGTGCTAAAATGCATTTTTTTCTTCAGATAATTCGTACATAGTGGTAGGTATTTACACACAAGAACCTGAATATTATTAAACTAGTTTATAGAACCTGTACACAATTACAAACTATTTATTGCACAATATTTACTTTGATTTTTATTTTTCTCACCTGTAAAATGTCTCAGAATTGCTCATGAAAAACAATCTTAAGAGATCAGCTAGTAATGATGAAAAGTAGAGTTTATTCCTCAGCTATTTTGGACTAAGCAATTATCAAACCCAGCACAATTTAGTTGTAAATGATAAAAAAAATCTTACAAAGATAATCAGCAATTCCCCTGCTTGCAGGAATCTTCACACTCACAGAAACATCAAGATTTTTTTATTTTATGAGAGTAAACAGAAAGCAAATAAATACACCTCTTCAAAAAGACTGGTAACATTTAGTCAGACATTTGTAAAGAGAGTGGACAAGATATGCACACTATGTTAATATAAAAATGTTTAATTCATTTTATCATGGAAAGTATCTGTGATTTGAATCTATACTTTTTTTTTTTAATCTAAGGCATCATTATTACTGTGATAGATAAAACAAAAAATAAAATGAGCCAAATGAGATACAAAGAAATTAGATGCTAAATCCTTAGCTGTTACAAACTGATTAAATCTAATAAAATGAGCGAAGTGACATCAGTTCACCAAAGTAAAAATGAAGGCAAAAAATAAACTCTAAAAATGCTAGATCACACTGCGTAAACTCAATAGTCAGAATTCTACAATTAGGAAGTATGAAGATGATGAAGAATTTAGAAAGATCAAAAAAACAAACATAACCAAACCCAGTTCTGGATCACATGGGAGTATACCATGGGAAAAAGGTCACTGACCCTAATTTTAATAGAAAAAATATTTTAGAAAGCTTGCATCTCATGCTCAGAGGTGGGTCTGCTTGACATTTCTTTGCTCTGCTAGTATGAAAATAGTATCAAGTTACCAAGAGTTTCTTTAATGACTTAAAAAGCTTGTTTTTAGGAGTTGTTACTCCTTTGTATATGGCATATTATTGCAAAATAATGTTGGGATTCAAAAGAGGTCTGTGTTCATATTAGAAATAAGCAGCACTTTAGAAAAATAAAATCACACACAGCAAAAAGAAAAAAACTTCTGCAAGAGATGAGTATTTTTTTTCACAAATGAAATAAGAATTGTGTTCCCGGTTTCTGTGCTTTCTTGCTCCTAAGAAAATCCAGCCCCTGTTTATTTAAATAGCTATAATTGATGATTCTTTGGAAATATAAAGTCACAGTTACATCACACTATTTCTGTTTCTGTTCAAAAGGTTCAGGGCTTTTATACCAGAAATGGAACACAACACTACCTTCAGGGATTTTAATAAATGTAGGGAACACCGCTAGCACAAGAGTTGCTGTCCAAATAGACTGACACACACAGGCCAATGTAGCCTCTAATGACAGAGTAAGATAATGTCAGGCCCCACTCAAAATCAGCAGGAAGAGGAAGATCAATCTTGGCAGAGTGAAGGAAAAATGCTGGCTTTCTTCATGTTAGCTCATCTCATACATATCTATCTTCAGCTGCTGCCCAGTACTGTGGTGCTCTGCATTAACTACACAGTGGATCAATAACAATTACACCTTCTCAAAAACATGACACATAGCAGGATTGGGTTGACATTTCACTTAGGCCAACATTGATCTCAGTGCATCTGATTCCAGTCCTAAATTCAAGTCAGGCCTGGGTCTAGCTGGAATAAACACACAGTTAAAAACAAAAAAGGAAACCAGCTGCTTGTGCCTTGGCTCAGAAGTAAACAGCACATCCATCTGTGCATCCCCCATCTCCAATCCACTATTCTTCCTGTTGCTACTAGTGATTCTAAAGTTGATCAAAGACTATTTTTTATACGAATTACTCACCGTGACATCAATGTTGATAATATCTCCATCCTGAAGAGGTCGACTGAAACATAAACAGAAAAAAATAATAATGGTGATAGACAGCTCCCAACAAAGGGAATATAAGAATAAACACCTAATGACACATACATAAAAAATCAAGGGGTAGATATTTTGTGATGGAGGAAGGCAGAGGCAAACAGAATAACCATTTTTAATGTTCAGCTCTCACTACTTAGAGAACAAGTGTAGCTGAATATAAAATAATGAGAAACAACAACCAGAAAAACATATCAACATCTGAAAAATCTACCATTATATTTATTCTTTTTCTCTCACTAGGGTTCATATTTTACTTTGTGAGTAGCTGAATGTATTGCAAATATAAAAAAAACCCAACACATAAATTCAAATATATTTATTTCTTAGCCTATACTTATTTTGCTGGATAAAAACCCCCAGACTGTACTGGTTTTTTTTCTCTCTTACACTAATCTCAAAAGGCATTATGCTATTTTTTTTTTAAGTGTACAAACAGAATAATACATTTTTTTCTATTTCACATACATTCCTAAAACAGCTATCAGCATTGTGTGGTACCATGTTCTGCATCTGCAGTACGTTTACGTATGACATTTAGTTGAGCTGAAGTATGTTCAATATTAAATACAATTTATTAATTTCAGTTTAATATTTTAATTCCCGGTAGCAAAATGTATATTATTGGGGAAATACCTGTCAGGAATACCATGACATACCACGTTGTTTACAGAAGTACAAACAGATTTTGGAAAACCTCCATAGCCCAGAGGTGACGGATAGGCATTCTGTCTGATTATTTCATGATGAACAATGGAATCTATTTCTTCAGTTGTCATGCCAACCTAAAATATCAAACAACATCCAGTTAAAAAAGCAAAGAGAGTTCCCCATATTTACTGAATGTGATTGCAGCCAAGCTTCAGTGAAATATTGGATGTTTCAAATATGCTGCCTTGATACAAAACACTATACTGCCTCATATACTGTACTGCTATATGTACCTTTTTTTATATAG
>VYZS01052799.1:13917-63961 GCA_013400695.1 Neodrepanis coruscans | reverse complement strand
TTTTTCCAAGTTCTCCCACCTCCACACACAGAAGGGACAAATGTGTTCCTGGCTAGGAAAAAGCAGTTGATTCCCGAAGTACCTACAGGTCACATCCCAGAGTGTGGCAGCAAAATCACAGCGTTGTGACAGAAGGAAGAAGGTGGCACATCCCATAACTGATTTCACTGTTACTGGTGCCCCTGAGCTCAGGTGAGGTGACCAATCTGTGCTATACATTTGCTTCCACTGCACCAGAGATCCAGCCAGGTCTGCTGGGATCTGGGAGCCTATTTACCCAGGGGATTTCAGCAAATAGGAGATTAAGTGACTTAGAGTGTTGTAAAAACATGGTCCTGTACTAAAGCAAAGGTGATGCCATAGATAATTTTTTTAAAGGAGGATAAAAAAGCAAGTGGCTGATAGCTGATTCATTATATCAGAATCAGTTTTCATTAAGAAGGGAAAGCTTGTGTGCTTATTAATTATTTCTCTAATTGCTTTCTCTCCCTTCCACCAGGACAGCCCGCTGTCTGCCTGTGCCTGGAGGCCCCAGGTCAGAGCCCTGCATAACTCCTCCCTGATCTACTAACATGAGTAACTATAAATAAGTGGTGACACCTGAGAGCACGGGAGAGGGAAAGAGTCTGTGCTTCTCAACCTGAGATACTCAGACTAGACAGCTTATCCAACAGGTGACTGATGACAATTTGTAGATATTAACTGAGAAGGATTATTTTTGATAGCCAAGGGATCTGACCTGGCCAAGATAAAAGAAAATTCTCTGGCTCTGAGCTGGATAAATTTAGACTAAAAAGAAGTTGCCAGATATTTAAAGTGAAGAAAATAGCTGCATGTTCTCAACTAAGAAGTATTTTAAAACCATGAGGAACTGCTTAGCTTCGAAATCTGCTGCAATTTAGCAAAAAAAAAAACAACAAAAAAAAAGCCTTATTTGTGGCTATGAAGGAGTCCCTTGAGAGACTGAAGGGCGATTGCAGATGCTCCAAATGAGTCTTGGCAATTCATGCTAGGGGATTTAACACCTTATAGTGACAGTCATCCCTCTGATTTTAACTCCCCTCCCTTCTGCCACCAGCTGCTGCTGCCAGTGTCGAGGGGGAACACTTGCCTCTAGTTATCACAGCATGGCACAGTCACCTAAACAGGGCCAAGTCTGCTTTAATTAAAGCAGCTGTCATGATGGGGTTCACATATCCCTCCCCTCGGCACCAGAGAAGCAGGAGGATCACTGAGGAGAAGATCCCTGGGCATGCCCTGCCAGGAGGCAGCAGCACTCGACTGGGAGACCCTGCCCATGCAGAGGGTAAGAGCCAACAGGAAGGGGATGCTGCAGACAGACCTTTGTTCAGGGACACACAGAAAGGAGTAAAAGACGGGGAGGAAGACCCAGTCTTCTCCTTTGTCCCCACTGTAACCTGAATCACCCATCTAAGCATTCAGCACCTTGCATTGCCTACATCATGATCCTCCATGATGTGGAAGTCTGCAGGCAGAGAGAGAGAAGCAGAGCCAGTGTACAGAGAGCAGTGGGGACTCTGGAGAGGTGATGCTACACCTCCCTGTAAGCAGAAACACTTACCTGTGCAGGTATACATGTTACATACAACCACACTCACACTCAGATACACACACACACAGACACACACATATCCCCCTACCTTTGCTAACAGCAGAGGCAGCAACAGAGTCCATATTTTCTAGGTTTTACTTCTATATCTGCAAAAAGCAAGTTTCCTTGTGTTTCTGATTCCCTGCAATTATCCTGGAATGCCTTCAAGAGAGCAGCTCTGTCTTCTCGGCTGAGCGAGTCTTTGATGTCCAGCACTGCCCTCAGATGTTCCTTCCTTTCCAAAAGAATAAGAGGGTAAGTCAGCAAATGAGTCAAGGAAAATAAGCTTGCTTCCTCTTACTCAGTTTCACTGGACCAGAACAAAGATTGGTGGCTGCTGAGCTCCTTTTTGATACCCTCTGCCTACCTAAGGATGAGGCTGTATCACAAGACCTGTGTGGGACATGACCAAGCTCAAGGGTAGCAACCCCAGGACACACAGCATCCCTGTGAAGTTGTGGAAACCTTCAACTCAGGTTATTCATAGAAAAAGTCCTGTATCTATCATAATAGGTTTCAGATAACTCTGCATTTGACCATTTGGAAGCATTTTTGATATCTTTGCTCCCTGCAAATGGAGTTAATTCTTATTCATCTGGAAGGTTATAGGATTTTTGTTCTACAGAGCATTGCTGTGGGGTAGCACCATGTTGGATATAAAGCAAATGTATCCAAGCCAAACAGTTTTAAACATACAGAAATCTGTTGTAACCAAGAACAGTGCATCCACTCACACCAGGATAACCTCCTCTGACATCTGGGACTTCTGAGTACTTCCTATGCCCGTTTTCTATACTATATATGTGTATATAGTAGTAAAAGAGAAATAATTGCTATGCTGTATCAAATAAGCAGCTTTTAAGCTCAAAAGCATCTCCAAAAGTAGTAAGTCTTTAGGAAAAGTATATGGAAACCAGATGAAGCACAACATGCATGATCTTTCTTTGTCTTTCTTTTTTTTTTTTTCTTTGCTTCTGGCAGTCTACGATTTAAACACTTCCCTCGCTGGGGGTTATATCATGACTGTCATGTTGAATAGGCACTGAAATAATTATCTACCACAAGTTTTCTGTTCACCATTTGAAGCTATTCACACTTTTGACCTTCACAGCACCCTGTGACAGAGAGCTCTACACTATAATCATGTTAAATTGAAAAAACACATTCACTAGCACAGCACATCAGAACAAAAGGTAGATTTGATAAACCACAGACTTCAGAAAAAATACAGTTAGCTAAAATCCCACCTTCCTAGTGAAAGTTGTGTTTCATTTCTGTTAGCAGCTTCCTGTAAGAAATGGAAGTGTATATTCCTGCTGAATACACCTGAATAGAATTTTGTGGAAATAGTTATACAAGGATTGGTGAAGTGTTGAAGCCAAAGGCCAAGTGATTGGAAGTTATGAAATGTCTGAGTTAAGGATGTTCTTGAAACCTACGTTTGACACACATGTGCCTGTAAACTCCCTGTTCAGGTAGTGCTTTTCCACAGCATTTCTATTTTGTTGACAGCTATTTCATCCATCATTCACCTTTACAGAAGTACATCTCAATTCCACCAGTTCATGTCTGGCAAATATATTAACCATATTAACCAGCATCTGCAAAGAGTCAGCCCCGAGTGCATTCCAAGGTGACCCCTGTGCTTGGCCCAGTACACTGCAAAAAGTATCACAGGACTAATACTGCTGTACATCTTCTGGTGCCAAGTCATCATGTAAGAAAGTACAGAACTCAGATCAATAAAAAACATTACCTGAGCTCAGGAAATTCTTTGAGAATGGGTAGAAGAGCAATTTTCATCCCCTCAGCATCGGAAGTTTGAATAAGTTCTAAAATTGCTTTTATGGGATCCTTGAGAGGACCAGATGCAGGACCCTGGGGAGAGAAGCAAAGGTGTGTTCAGGGCAAGGGAAACAGTACACAATGTTAAGAGCTGGACACATATCAGACTGTGCATCTTTCTCTGTGGGTTAGGAGTTTTGCAGGACTGTCTGTGCATGTCTAGGAGCCTGTTTTTACCTCAGGGTAGGAGAAGAGAAACTGGAGAGTAGTCACAGACTGCTGCCAGGGTGGCTGGGCAACTACCTTCAGCAGTGCAGAATCCCCTCCTGCATTTCCTTTGGCAAAGCTGGCAAATGTACCTCATTTTCCCCTAGAGTGCATACCCTTTCGAGGCCGTTTTACCATTTAGGAGAGTGTTTTGCTTCCAGACATAAGCACAGCCCTGTGCTTGACCTATGTGAAAACAAGCTTTGTTGGCCAAACATGATGGCATTTTTGCTGCCCCAAAGCAAGCCCAGGGACAGAAAAGAGACCTTAGGGAGGGGATGAGAGGACACAGATTTTCTAACAGAAAAAAATTGGAAGTAGGGCTGGAGAGTGTAAATAATATGACATGGTTGGTAGATGCTGCATATGATCAGCTCCCTCTAATCTGGAGCACACAGCAGAAAAAAAGCCTTATCAAAAAACACACAGCATTTTTAGCAAAGCTGGAGAAGCAGAATGCGGATGAACTGCCAAGAGAGAGATTCAGGTCTTGCTCACATTTTTCATCAGTGCAGTAACGCAATTAAATTGCTTCCCTGAATTATTGATGTGACCACGTCAACAGAGACTCTGTGACAAAGCAAACCTGGAGAACAGGCTGCCAAGTTGGGGCAGGAGAAGCCCAGGTTCCCCTGATCTCCACAGGGCATTAAAAACCGCAGGTCACATCCTCCATGCAGCACCCCTGTATTGAACATAAATTAAAAATAATAGCAATATTTGAAGACAGCCTTCCCCCTCTTCCTCTGCACTGCAGACACACAGCATGTCTAGCTTGGCTCACTGCACAAGCGGTAGTCAGCTCCTGAGGCACCAGTACTGTACAGCTTCATGCTTGGCAAGCTCACTATTACAAAATGCTAATTAATTTGAAGGTGTCAGATTTAGTTAAGCACTATATAGACAGGCAAGGTCAGAGGTAAACAGCCTGCAGTCTAAAAGGGAAAAAAAAAGAGGTGTCTTGTCAGCAGTGTTTAACTGCCTCTGACACATACTGCTCTTAGGAGAGAAGCAAGGTATTTCCTAATGTGTGTTGAGGACAGAGGGGAAGAAAGAGCCTGAAGAGAGGGCAGAACAGGGCAAGGAGCAGGTGCAGCCTGTGCAGCAACTGCATGATAAATTCAGTCTGCAGCAGAGTACATATTTTGCATGCATAACCATGTACCTCATTCAAGGGAGGATCAGGCTGTCCCCTGCAAATCACTTATGTATTTCATCCCCAAGGCTTTTGGTGCTCCCACATCAAATAAGAAAGTGCACAGACTAGGGATGCAGGGGAAACTGCTAACCAGATGCAGACTTTTTTCACCCAAGCTGAATGTAGGATGTTAATAGATAATTAGATTGCCTGTATCTCCTCTGCACTATGAAACCAACTTTCTGTGCACATTACATCCAAAGCTGGTGCTGAACACAGCATTACTGGTAAACTTCAGAGTTAATATTAGGGAGCCCTCCTGCTATTCCCCATGGCTTGATTGCTCAAAGCATTGACTCATCTGTGATCGATCACTCGAGAAGAGCTGGGTCTTCAGCTAAAAGCACGGGCAGCTTCCAGCTTTCCACCGTGAAACTAGTGCATTAATTGTAATGGGTCTGCAGACGATCATTTTGATTTCATTTTATTCTTTGGACAAAGTAAGAATTGCTGACAAATGACTTGCAGGGGACTCATCTGTGAGAAAATAGATTTTCAGTCCCTAGCACTTAAATTGACAAGTTGTGAGAATTACTCAGAATTTGTGAAATTACTAACACCAGTATAGCCAAAGGGGTTTATATGCTCTGTAACATCTGAGTCCTGCTACCAGACTGACTTTATAACCATTACCGTGTTGCTCAGCCCAGCCTTTTATGAAGCACTATGCCTGGGCACTCTCAGCCTGCATTTGTTAATGAGCCATGCCAGGGACATTACATGGCTGTGATTCTCCAACTGGAGCAGCTGCAGGAGGGGATGCTGCTGCCATTGCAGTCCTTGCCCTTGGGTAATGAAGGCATCCATGTGACAGCCTGGTGGCGTCGGCAGATGCCACGTGCGGTACTGCCAATTACACTAAATTATGAATTGAGCAAAGAGGCTTTTTTTAAGCTTCCAAACTTGTTTCTGCAAATCAGACCTACCACCTTCCCACCGGTTTTCTTTAGAGGTGTGGCTCTGCTTTCACACCCAATCTATCCTTTCTGCAATGCACCTTTACCTCCTAATGCTGTGAGGTGTTTACCCTACAGGAAGACTCGTTCCTCCTCACAACTGTCACCAACCACAACGGCATCAGCATGTTTTTGCCTGCGGGGAAACGCCGCAGCACAGGGAAATGGCTCACACAGCCATCATTCCAGCTCTGAGGGGCTGCAAAAGGCCTGTGGGGGAGAGAGGAGGGCAGGTAACAATGCACACCCCACGTCCAGGGAGGAGCAGCCATATAGAGCAATCCATGGAGCAGTGAAGATGTAGAGCAGCCAGTTTGGTTCATCACTCCAAAGGCTCAAGGAAAGCACTGGCCTCCCATCCCAAGGCTTGCTGGGGGGAGCTGGCAGCTTTGGAGCTGTCTCACCAGCTCAGAGGAGCACACCTCATCCTTATGTCAGTGGCAGGAGTGCGAAACTTGCCTCCTCCAGTCACACATTTCAAAACCATGAACTAACAGCTTTTGGCAGATCAGAAGGGCTGTCAGCACATCTGACTGTCATTCCTGTGAAGCTGGATACCCCTGCAGTAAAAACTCTTAAGCTTTTTTGTTGCTTTCAGAGTCTTTTCCTGGTACTGTTCTTGACAGAGAGCAAAACTGTAACCATACTGAAGACTTACTAAGCACTCTTTAAAGATGGTTTGCATCATCCTATGATCTTCTTCTATCTTGTTGACCATCCTCCTCCTCTGCACAGAAGATGGTTTCCTGGGAGCAGTCAGAAGGGCCTGCACATATTCCATAATAACAATGGCATTGACAGTCTTGACAAGGGCCTGTTCCAGAGCAAAAATACTCAAATTAACTTCCCTGGATTAAGTAAGGACCAGACCATACCTACAGAACTCTGAGTAGTGCAGTCAGTAGATACAGTGTCCATGCAGATGGCTGTCCCATTTCTTTGCTCAAGTATCCCTTTAAAATGCTTGGTCTAACACATGGACTACCTCCAAGCTGCATGTGGGTGACATAAACACTGATGGTAACTGTGGAAACATCCAAGCAAAAGCAATGGAACCAGTTACCTCAGCCAGATGTTACTCACACTCCAGAGCTGCAGTGACACTTGGCATGGCTAACAAACACATCACCTGGGGAGAGTTTGGACTACAAAACCAGATCCAACTGCCCTGCAGCATCCACACTAGACACAGGGCCATACACTTGGGCACACAGTAGTGGCTGGGCACAGAGAAGTCACCTAGGCAGCTCTCTCTGAGCCACCCACAAACTGCTGAGGAACCCAAGTGTAGAGGCCATGCAGTGCCTGAAAGGCACAGCAAGGATTTCCGAGGGGAGTGGGGCTGCTGCACAGAAACCACATTTCATTAGCAATTGAAATCAGAGCAGGTTTAGGCTGCAGTCCAGAGGTACAGGAAATCCCCAGCCATGTCCAAAACAGACAAAGCAAGAGACAGAGAGCTCTGGCACAGCATTTCGACACTGAGCTGCTGCTTGCCCCAGCACTAATGTGACATAATGTCCAATGACAGCCTCTGAACAACAGCAGAATAGCTCCTATTTTCTCTCTTTCACTACCTTTTTCCATGTTGCAAAATGTTAATTAAGATCACTGACAAAGACACTGCAGACCTGGGAGTCCTGTGCTTCAGGGGGACATGTGTGGCACAGGTAGCAGCAGCAAACCCAGCCTGCATACAGAAGAGGGCTCCCCAGGTACCAATCTCATTGCTGAAGAGACAGACTCAAAGGGCACTGTAAGATCTTAGACAAACTGTTTAAGCTACTGTAAAGGTGAAAAAGCTTTGGCTCTTTGTGAGGCTGTTCTCTGTCATCCTCTGCATAAGAGACTATGTCCTTTAGGAATCTGGACCTTTCACCTCTCCATATCCACTCTCAGTCAAAGTGCCAAATATTCTTTACAAATAAGGTTGAAGCACACTAAAAGCTGAGAAGATTTCCAATATAATGGTATTGGAGCAATGGTAAGATCAGAGATGACCAATGCTCCCCCCCTGTTTTTGGGAGGAACATTCAGTTTCCGCATTTCTTCACCTGTTGGTTTCTCTGCTGAAATTACAGAAAGGTCCCATATGTCACTATCCAACTCTGCTGGATAGAGGAACTATATTGAGACCACTAGATATTTAAAAGCCCTTTTGACAACAGACAAAACTTCAGTTTGGATTAATGTTCAAATACTGTGCCATCCAGAGGTTTGAGGATTAGTCCTACTGATTTCCTAAGTAACACCTTTTTCTCACTTTCTTACCTCTAGATTTCTTACCTCATATGTATCTGATTTTCTCTTCCCAAAGGCCAGAAAGCTTTGCTTTAAGGATTCAAGGATGTGGTCAAAATCACTGTCACACTTTTTGAAGTGGTCCTTCAGTGTTCCCTGAGGAAAAGGCACAGACAGAGTCAAAAGATGCACATGTAGAGACACTGCACAGACAACAGACATGGGTTATTGTGTGTTTGCTCTTTCTGCTCTCGGAAAGACTCTTTGACAAGCTGCAGCATCCTGTGCCTTTATTTCAAAGAAAAACAAAACGTGAAAGAAATAAACAATTCCGCCTCAGAAAGGGTATATTAAGTTTTTAAGCACAAACCTGAGCCCTAGGTCATGTTTCTTCCCAGGATTGTACAGGCTCCCTGTCAGAACCACCCCCAGTTCCCATCTAAAAGTGTGGGCCCATGGGACATGGACAGCAATGAGCTCTGGAGACCAAAACTGCACAGTGTATCCAGGGTTGCTTTTGTCATTTTCCTGTTTCTGCCTTCAGCGTGCTTGAGAGAGCTTGTGAAATGAGCCTGAAGGTGTTCAGGGCAGCTTCCCAAGGAAACATACAACACCACACACTTAAGACACTGCAGTTTTGTGTTACATAGACACAGAACCCAGGGTAGGAAGGGTGTCGGGACTAATGGGATGATACTAGAAAGTGTGAAGGGAGGGGAACTTATTTCAAGGGAGGGACACATTTCTGGTCAGCCTTCTCTACATCCTGACTACCCACCACATCCTTGGGCTCTGTAAGTTATCACTCTCCTGGGGAGGTGCTCAGCTGCTAGGAATGAATAGGTACCAGGTGAAACTTAACCTTTGGAGTGTGGATGACCATTTTTAGCGCAACAGCAAACACTACAAACAGTGGAACTGGGATCCCCAAACTGGAAAAGGTGAAGCTGAAGATTCTCTTAAGGCAGAGGAGTGCTTTGGGCTGGAAGACCAAACTACGGTTTCATCCTTTCCAAATCAGGACACGAAAGTGAAGTGCATGTCTGCCCTACAGTCTGAAAATAGTCAGTGTTAAAATGGGTCTCCCATACCTTGACTTTAGAAGTGACTGTCTGCAGAAAGTGCTCCATGACATCATCTTCCATCCTATCTAGAAATCCATTTACCTTAACATCTTGGCCAGTGCTGGCACTGCAAATGTATGTTAGCTTATGCCAGACAGTTCTGTTTAAAAAAAAATAAAATACGGAAAATACTGGTCAGATCAAATCAGGCCGTTTTTTCAGATCAAAACTGTTCCTACTCCATCCAACACAATAGCCTGGGTAATTGAATGGACACATGCTCAGGTCCAGGGCTAGCTTAGTGACCCACATTTGGGCATCCATCTTTTGGATGGCTCTCATTAAGACACTGCCACAAGGAAGGAAAGCTCAATGCCCACAAATGCCACTTGTACCCATCACTAGTGATATCAGACAACTAAAAATTCTAGTATTTTCAAAAATGAATAGTCATGAAGTGATCTTGACAAACAGAGGCTGCATGAGCATCCTATGTGCTTCCAACAACCTAAAAATACAAGACAATTATCTTCTATCAGAACAGTCTTCAATTCATCAAATTCTGGTTAAAATTATCACCAGCCTGATACTAGACATTTTACATTCTGGAAAATTTTAGTGTATAACATCATTCCCGCTATCACTGTAAAGAATTGCATAAAAGAGACTCATAAGTATTCAGTCTGGGATCCAGCATCAGCAACACACAAATGCAACAAACAGAACAGCTACCTAGTCTCAACACAAAGCCCTGATGTCTAGTAATCACCGTGTATATGCTGGATTTTGGCATATTGCTGACTCCAGAGATACCCAGAAAACTTTACACAGGAAAAAGTGAAGCTACCTTGTTTTCTTCGTTGCTGCAAGTACTTCTGAAATTAGCTCGTAGGTGCAAACAGCCTCCTCCATCCTTCTGTGCTCTATTGCTTCCCTTTTTCCTAGTAACCCCAGGGAGAGCCTGGCATGTTCCATGGGTGCTCATTAAGCAAAGTACTGAAGCTTGTGTTTACCAGATGCACTAGCACACATCTCAGCACAACCTTTGCAAGGCTTTCATGCTGAGAAAGGATCAGGCCAGAGTAAGGAACCACAGCACAACACAGGCAGCATGCCCCCACATGTGAAACAGCATTGCTGCCTGCCTCCTGCTCTGTGCTGTGGGCACCAGGAAGGGGGAGATAGTGGACCACTAGCTACAGCCCCTGCACCTGTGCAGCCTGGGAACAGGCAAGAAATAGCAGTACAGCTCTCCTAGTGCAGCAGTCATGGTCCTGGCCACAGTCACAGCCCCCACCAGAGTCTTCCCATCACTGGGTCTGCCAGGCAGCTCTGAAAGGGTCTTGCTGACAGCAGCTGGTTCCCTCCATGCTTCAGGGTTGGTGTGCATGGGGTTGGATGACCAGATCCAGCTGGAGGCAAGGTTGCCCTCATAGCAGAGTCAGAAGGAGGTCAGGCAGCAGAAAACTCATTTTGCTCCCCATTCCACAAGGCTCTGGTTTCTAACCTGAAAAGGCAGCAATTCTCTAAGATTCGTAAGCTGCTGCAGATTGGTTGGCATCCGTCAAGCTGGAGAAAGCTTCTTACTTCATCTTCATAGCTAAATTAAAACAGGAAAACATATCTTTAATCTGGCATGCTCCATAATGCATCTGACAGCAATAGCTGTCAGCAAACTGGAGAAATATTCTGTGATTATTTGTCATTTCAGCATGCAATTTTAATCCCCAAGGTGGGATCTACAGCATAACAAAGACAGTCTCTGCCCTGCACGGCTGGTGAGGAAGGAGAGCACAGGAATGGCACGGGGAGAGCTCTTGAGCTGACTGAGTGTCACTGGCACAGATCAAGAAGCAGGATGTTCCTTTACCATTGCTGTTGCTGCAAAACCTGCTTCTGGAAAAGAACTTGTGCTCTGCCAATGGAGCTGCAGAACAAAGCCTCAGCGTGCATGGTTAACCCACGAAGTCTACTGACTGCTTTGTTGCAGCTTCAGTCTTGTGAGTGTCTCCTGGACAACTTTGTTTTATGGGAATTTCCTTTCTCTGATCATGTGAAGGACCAACGATCTTAAATGAAACCTCCTCCTGAAATACTCATCTACAACCAGCAGCACTGGCATTTTTTGATGCAGGGGCTACATAAGGAAAGAGGTGCCCAAGAACAAGGAGAATATGAAGGGAGTCAGAAGAAGTGGTGAGAAGGCTGAAGATGAGAATACATTTATCCTCCTATGAGAACCAGGACACAGCAGAGCTCCTCATCCTCCCATGGAGCCAGCAGAAAGCACCATGCCTGGGAAGCACAGCCAGGGTAGGAAGGGCCAAGCCTGTGCACTGGCACATGGCTGCCCCTCTTCCTGGTTGTGTTTAGGGTCTGAGCCTCTCCAGAACACCACACAAGGCTTTAACCTGTCCTGGAAAGTCCAGATGCACTTTGTTCCCTCAGGCTTTACTCCAACAGCAAATGCTGAGCACATGGAACAGCAGTGAAGTGCTGTCTCTCCAGTAACAGCTTGATGGGAAACAGCCATCAAACTAAAGATCCAGGTGAACACAGTATCCCCAGTTGCTACATCAGATTTCTTTCTTTTGAGCATTAAGGATGTTACCAAGGAGGAAAAGCAGCATCCTTCCTACCTCTCCAGGAACCTGAGGCACTCCTCCAGGCACACAGCTTCCACCTTCTTGCTCAGGCTCTCGCTGACATGCCTGGCAGTCTCTGTCTTCTCTGTTAGTATCTGTGGATTTCAATGTGTGAGAGGAGGGCAGGCCAAAGCCATTTGTTCTCTATGCAGTAAAGAGGAATATATCCTACTGTTCACCCTGCTCCAAAACCCTCTGCCCTCTAGGCAACAAGGCACTGCTTCAGTTTCGAAAGCCTTGTGGAAATAAAATGTTTTTCAGGACCCTGATTTTAATGCCTGATCCTACACCTGACCCTACACTGTCTTTGTTGTGGTCAGCAGGCTGGAGTCCAGCCCTGCACTCAGAAGAAAGCCTGTCTCTGCAGATGTTCTCTGCTGGCAAGATTGAGCCTGGCAGCTCAGATCATACAATAACCCACCATCTGCAGGACCACCTGTGCTTCTACCTGACTCACCCTTGCAGATAAATCTGGGGGTAACTGCTAAAAGAAAAGGTTAGGCAGCTCTAACTGTGTGCCCTGCACCTCTGCTAGGGTCTCTACTTGTCTGAAGAGGGCAGATGTCACCTTCCCAGACACCTACACTCACACCTGACGTGGCAGTGTGTGTTAAACACTATGGCACTTGTCTTGCCCCACTGACCCCAGCTGGGTAGTCCAGGTGTCTGAAGGAGGTGGGCTGTGCCAGACAGCTCAAAATTCACCCCATATCAGTCAGGCTTGAGCAGGTGGCAACTTAATGCTGCCCATTAGTTGCCCTGTGGAAACAAAAGCTTGCAAGGAGAGGAGAGCCAGATGGATAAAAGGAGACAGATGGCCTCATAGGCTGTGTACTCCCCATGCTCATCAGCCAGAGACAAAGGGTGACTCACATCATGAATGGGTTTTTCCACTGCTCAAAACAGATGTAAAGCTCACCCAAGGGGACAGGATAAAATATGCCACCCCAAAGTGTCGGAAAACCATGGCTGATGAGTTTCCATGACACCTTGTTTGTTTTCTATCTGATCTTCGGTGTCAGCCTAAGAAAACTGAGGAGGCAGTAATTTCATACAGCTTTCCTATTTATCCAGGCTTTTCCATCACCCACCCCAGAGCATTCAAACCTGTCAGTTGCATAACACAACAGAGCAAAACCACTCATGCTGAAGCATGGCCAGATGTTGCAGATATGAGGATCACAGGATTCAAATTAGGCTTTGTCCTAGTTCCTGTTAGAAACTCCTGTGAGTCACCTTAGCATAGATACATCACTGGGTACATCACTGCTCCATCGTTCCAGTAGGCACAGGGCAAGGCAAGGAGGAAACAGTCCCTGCTGTGAGCTCTTCACTTGATGCCTGGATTTGAGTTGGGCCATAATAGCTGGGTTTTGCCTGCTAAAGCTGTATCCTCTTGAGGAAGGACAGCTGCTGCTGATCCGTAGTCCTCTCAGTGGTGTGCCTGAGGTTGTCTGCCATCCCAAAGGACCATGGAACTACTTCCCTCTCTCATGATCTGAAACAGGACTGCTGCTAGGGTGACAGCAGTTGAGAAGAAATATACAGTCGTGGCAGCCCACAACCTGCCTCTGAACACTTATGTCCACCTGTAAACTTCAGGATTTATTTTAGTCCGTCTGCAGGTCTTGCTCTAAACACCCTCTGGCCATGGTATGTGCTGACTGTAAATGCCCTTTGAACACTCACCTTCACTGTACTCTGCAGTATCCCCTCGCACTGCCCAACCCATCAGGGCAGCAGCCACAGCTGTACCCTGCATTTGCACTGCCAGATAAGGGGCCCTGCCATTGCTTGGCAACTCTCTCTGCCTTT
This sequence comes from Neodrepanis coruscans, assembly GCA_013400695.1. Classification (NCBI taxonomy): domain Eukaryota; kingdom Metazoa; phylum Chordata; class Aves; order Passeriformes; family Philepittidae; genus Neodrepanis; species Neodrepanis coruscans. The sequence continues at coordinate 50,378 of VYZS01052799.1, read as the reverse complement.
ATAGTGCTCTATAGAATGTATACAGAGCAAACTGGTTAACATACACCACTGCTTTCCAAAAGGTTACATGAAGATTCAGGTGCACACATGAAAATGCAACTTCAGCTTGAATCAGCTAATCTCACGCTCATCCTTATTTTAGTTGTTTGGGGTTTTTTTTTTTTTGCATATGCACAAGACAAAAACAGGTTTGGGAGCAAACAGACGGAGTTTAAGTATGGCAGCTAACTTGCAAGCTTTTAACACATCGTGCTTAGCCTGAGATGTGCAAAACTGGGTCTTGCCAAATACCCACATACTTGTGTGCAAAAACACGACTGCCCCAAAGTATGAGAGATTTTCAGTTCCCCCCAGTTTACCTGAATGACTGCTGCATCTGCACAAGGGGGTTTCCCAATATCAAAGGCTTCTTTCAAGGCTTTCCCTACTTCCTTCTAAATATTAAAAGAAAAAAAGAACAGTTTAGATACAATGGCGTTCATAACAAGTTAGGTTTCCCAGCCTCTCATTATGGGTTTGGACTAGGTGAATTTCTGCCTCTATTTTTTTGGCTGTCTCATTTAATCCAAAGTCTGGCTATTTTCCAGCTGACCTAATAACATTGTTCTGTTTTGTTCTACATTGTTTGTTTGAGTTTAAATGATTTGCAGCTTCCTTTCATCCCAGTGTCAGCTTGGGTTATCTACAGTCTTCCCTAGTTAGTTTAGCTCAAATGAAGGCGCTCATACAGCAAAACAATGCTTAGACACAACTCTGTGCTGCCAGCTACTGTAGCTGAGATTTTCCACCCTTCCCAGCTCCAGCCGGCACCCGCATAAACCAGCCAGCATTAAATAAAAGCATTCCCTCACTTGAGCCAGGGACTTGTGAGTGCAAAGAGGATTCGGGCTAGTGTTTAGAGCTACTGTCATGATGAGATGAGCCCCATGAGGCTGCACAATGGGAAATTTCCCAAGATTTGGCTGGCTTATGGTAGTTTGAACAGGCTGTAAAAACAAAACTAACACTGCAGAGAAAAGGCTTGTTGCTTAAAACATGATCTGACCTTCATGGAAGCTTTAAACTCAAAAGCCTGGCTCGTTTATTTATTCTTTCATTCCTGCATTTTCCTCCAAGGAATGTAAAGTCTGATCTTCCATTTTTGTCTTTGTTCTTTTCTAGCTGGCGAATTAGGAAATTTGTGTCTGTCAACTGAAGAATTTCATCAAAACTATATTCAAAACAACTGCTCTCCCATGCTCACTAAAAAGTGTTAATCAAAGGCAAATAAGCAGTTGTAAACAACTCAAGAAAAATTCCTTTCCTCCTGAGTGTCATCACCTGACTGTGAGCAATTGTGTGAACTCGATGTGCCGAGATAACACATCCCAGCCAAGCTGCACAAACAACTCCAGCCTGCCCCAGTTGCACAGTAAAACATATTGGCTTAAGCCAACACAAAGGTCTTGCTCCCCAGTGAGACAAAGCATGCTTCAGTGAGCAACTACGAGCAAATAACTTGTTGGGCCATGGTACTTGGTTGCTTTGGGTCAGACAATGTGTCTGAATTAGCAAGAGCCTGAGCATTTGTAGCTCTTGCGGTGATACCATCACCTCAGGCGCCAAGACTCTGATGTGGAGAGAAACAGAATTTCTGCTGTAACAAACAGGCCCAGATTCCTTCTTGTTCTTCCTTCTTGTCTGGCCAAGATATGGCACCCCATGTTGTAAAGCTTCAGATCCATGGATGATCAGTCCACCTGTGCTGGCTGCCCAGCCAGCTGCTTCCACTCAGAAACTGAGATATAACTTGGGTTGCTTATCTTTCCAGATGCTCTTTTAAAACATTCAAGAATTTAACATCCTCAAGACCTCTGTGTCATTATCAAGTGTGGTCAAAATTGGCTAAGATGGGTGTGAGTGCATAGCTGACACACCAGCAGGAAAGTCGGCAGAACAGTCTCACAGCCTTATTCATTTGGGCAGCAGCAGATCCTCAGCCCAAATTCTCCAAAGCAAATAAACTTCTCAGTCCTTCTTTTGTCTCTTTAAAAAAAGTAGAGCTGTGGAGGCAAGAAGACACAGACCCAAGTGATCCTTTGCAGGTCAGTGTAAATCCTTCTCATTATCTCCCTTCCAGAGTTCAGAATGAACACTGGCATCATGCCGGAAGGTTTGTCTTGCAGTTATGTCAAATCACCCAGAACAGCAAGGGCAGAGGTGACAGACTGACAACCCAGTCAGTGGCACCCATTTTCAGTTCACCAACCTTGCAACCTCAAAGGCACAAAGCTCCCTTGCCCTAGACACACTGAGGGAGTGCTGCCTGCATGCAGAGCTGACCAAGTTCCCCACAGTGGTGTTTAGAAGTAGTTTTGAAGCCTGTGTGGCACTCCCAGTAACAATGCAGGTGTCTATAGGCAAATCAGACCATGGCTTATTCTGGTTAGGCTGTTTTCATTTGTAAAAATTTAGTTATCCATTTAAGTGGCAAAATGCATACCATGTGATTTATATATGACAATTGTTCAGAGATAACTGACAGGTTATTTGCTTAATAGCAGCTTCCTGTATATTGGAATAATGATGGACTGAATTACCCTGGAAGCAGATGTAGAGGGATAAAGCAGGTTTTATGAGCTATGACACTGAGACAAGTGAAGAGACATCCATAATTTTTCCATATGGAGTCAGCTTATGTCCACTTAAGCTCATTAGCTTGAATCTGGAGCTGGTCCCAAGCTGGCCAGGTTTGAAGCAAGCTGGGGAAATGCTGTGCTCCAATCTCCAGTTCTGTTCTCTATGTACAATGTAGCACCATGTAGAGCTGTGATGCTTCCAGATCTAAGGTGGCATGAAAAAACACAGCCAACTCAGGGCAGCATGGCACAAGTGCTTGTAACCACTGCCAGATTGAGGTGAGCCTGCTCAGCACATAGTGTATCAGGAAAGCAGGAAGCCCAAGGCTAAGCAAAAGCTTTCTCCAGCTATTGCATTAGAGGGAAGTTAAAAAAAAAATTCTCCATCACTGTTAGTCAGCATCTTTGAGGGTTTGTGAATGACTCAGTGACATGATCTAAGATAACCTCAGTGGCACTACCCTGAGTAATTTCCTGAATTGAAACAAGTGCTAAAAAAAAGACCTTAAAAACATGTGGTCTTCCCCAGGATGATGATTAGAAACAGCCCATAAAGATGCCTAACTTTAAACACTGAAACCAGTAGACTTGAAGCATATTGTCACCAGCTGGCACTTCCACTTCCATGTTTGAGACTACCTTCATGTTCTCCTTCAGGGAATAGGTCTTGAGGAAAATCTCTGCAATTTAGAGTACTTCCCCTGGGATGATTCAGCATTTTGCCATGGAATTTCCCCTCCTCTGCTCCCCAAGGTCTGGTGAAAATTGAAAGCAAGAGAGATGAGTGTGGTAATTCCTGCTGCTGCATTTCAGCTTTAACTGAATGTAAGAGGCCCTGCCGAGTTTTCTAAATAACATGGTTTCCTCTGGAACTCCCCATTGTTACAACACATTTTCCATGGTTCATTTGTATTCCACATGTCTCAACAGAATTCTTCAAAGGGGGAGCTTCGCTGAGAAAAGAAAGAGATACTGCAGCCTCAGGACTGGGGTCACCTGTGGGATCACAAGGCAGGATGCCCTGTTCCAACCTTATAGGGGGCTGCTGGCTGTGCACCAGCTGCACCTTTTTTTGTGCTCAGTCCTGAAAATAATCTTTGCTATAACCTCAGCAGTGTCAATCCTGTAGGCTGGAGAAGATTGTGAGGAGTCCAGATACAGATAAACCCAACAGCCTCAATATCCTGCACAGCTGAGGCTAAGGGGCTGTAAAAAAAAACAACCATTGCACAGGATGACCTTATTAACAGATGGAGAGAAGATGAACGACATCTTGAAATGGCCTTGAATAAGGAAGCGGATTTCACCCACAGCCTCCCTTTCCTCCCAATACATGGGCTTCTAAGCAGAGCAGATTACAGTTCTATGAAGGTGCAACAATGGGATGAACAGAGATTTGCAAAAGTCCCACCATCTCCTTGTTAAAGGGCAAGGACATGGCAGCATCCCTTTGGCAGCAGAAATCATGGATCTTCACACCTGGGCTCTGCATTGAAAGTTGGCCAAGACAGAGACCTTGCAGCTCATGAACACCTGAGCAGAGCTGGCCCAGATGGCAAGGAAGCAGCTAATTTAAGAAGGGCACTCCTTAATTTATAGGACTAAAACAAGCAGATTTAAGTAAAACTCCTGAATTCTTACCTGTGCGACTGCAAGTAACTTTTCCTCAATCTTCAAAATAATCCACATGAGACACTGTACATCAAGGGAAAGGCTGTGCTGGGAGATTTCCCTGGGTCTCAGACATGCCTCGCTGCCACTGCATACAGAAACAAGAGCTCAGCCAGAGGGACAGCTTCCCGTGGGTCCAGAGCCTGGCACCTGCCTGGCACCCCCTGCTCAGCACCACAGCCTTGCACTAAGAAAATGCGGTTCCCTGCAAGAACCCAGCTGTGTTTGCCATGTCTGGGCAGCCACAGCACAGTCGATGATCTTTATCATGTTCTTTTGCCAGCCATTTTTTTGTGCTGTTTCTTTTCCTTCTTCCTAGATTTGCAGACCAAATTACACTTTTTGTTTGTTGTTTCCCTCTCCCCTTCCCTCACTGCTCCTGCTGAATTCCTTCTTAGGCTTGGCAGAGTCACCCAAGCACATTTGTATGGACACAGAGTTTTACAGGTGTCACATATTGTCTCTGAATGGAATAAAAATCAGATAAATACCAGGACAACTGCATCAATGCATGAGCTTTCATCGAGGTTGTTACTGTATTCAGAGAGGAAAATTCAAATAGTTAAATCTGGCATCTCTGCTCTTCTCATTTCTGCTTTCTTCACTACCTTCTGACTAATACATTCACAGGCTGATCTTGCTTGGTTTTTTTTTATTGAAGGAATTCCACACTTACATAATACAATTTTTCCTACATTTGACTTCTTTTTATATATTTAAATTGTGTCATTTTTCAGCTCCAATTTCATATATGTTTTCAATATGTCATCAGTACATTACTCTAAAGCTTTACCATTTTAAAAGCAGCAGTAAAAGGGATGCATCCTGACCACATCTCCCACGTGTCTGACTATGGCCAATGTGTACCTACACACCACTTCCCTCCTTCAGGAGCTGGCTGGGGGAAGAGTCCACCTGATGAATTGCTTATGAGCTAATTAAGAGTTTATAAGTATAATGAATACAAGGGACAGAGAAGCTGTAGGCCTGAATGGAAGCAATCAAATAACCCAAACGGGCTGAAAACTATTAGGGCATAAGTAGATTAGAGACGTCAAGTAGAAATGAAACCATGGGCAGAGAGAAACAAATACTTCATCTACCACACAAAAAGAAATCATGAAAACTTCAGGCTTTGATGATACCCACAGGCTTTGAATTCACATTGGGCCAAAAGGTCCCAGATGTGCTGCTCTTCAGATCACGGAGAAAACCACATCTGTTTTCTCAAAGTTGGGCAGGAATTTAATGATCTGCTCTAAGTTTTTCCTAATGCAGGAAATATAGAAACAACCAGGCAAACTACAAGTCAGATAGAGCAGCGTAAGAACCAAAGATATAAAAGAGAAGTCCACAGAGTGAGCACTATGCTTACAGAAAGGCAAGAGAAAAATATTCTGGACTAACTGGAGTATTATGGACCTTGCTACAAAAGGCTTAATGAGGGGAAAGAAATCATTCAATAAAACTATTCAGATCTAACAGGAGTCCAGCAGAGAAATACCTGCCTACCTCAGGTAAGCCCCTGAGCTCGGTATAAGGATTTAGAAAGAAAAGAGGCAGTACTGCAGTAAAAAAAAGCTCTGATTCTGACAGCACAGAAGATAAAAGAGGCAGTGGGCAAGCCTAAACTCAGCAAGAGCATCTTGAGCATCACTGCATTATCAGGAAGCAGGGATTGTGCTTAGAACCAAAGAGTAGACACACAGAAAAACTGTAGAGGAAAAGTCCTTCAGACATACCTTTTGTACATTTTAAGGCCCCATTCATAAATTAAAAGACATTGGCTGAAGCTGAAATGGTTACTGTCAGAAAGGGTGGAAAGGTGAGAACACAAAGAGGCATGACAGCAGTGGGCATACATGACGAGCAGTCCTGTTTCCTTGAAGATGTCACTTCTGTGCTCCAGGCTGGGGAGAAATGTTGTTTCCAGATGACTCAGATGCTGTTTGAGTGCAATCTCATCTATGTTATCAGAGCGACTAAACAAGGGAATCTGGGCCGTCATATACTGTATTAGTTTTTCCTCCAGATCTTTCCTCCAGAAGTTTGGACTCCAGGTGGAAACAGATTCCATCTCTTGGCTATTGCTAAGCCACTCTGCTTCCTTCTGCTTCTCCCACTCCAGTGATTCCCCCACTGACTGCAATGGCTCCAGGAACATCCTACCACTTCCACTGAGTGCTTCTCCCACCACTGTCCACATTTGTTCAGCCAGTAACGCATAAAGTGATTCAGACTGTCGCATCCCATCATTTCCAGAATGCTCCAGATTATAAATATAATCACAAGCTTCCAAAAATTTTCCTTGCTCAATGAATCTGCAGACGGTATCCTCTGCAACAGAGAAAGAACACAATTTGGTATTTGTTACCTGTCTATAGGACTCATCACTTTAATATCCAAGTTATGAAGTATGTAGTTTATATGTATCCCAGAAGTCTCAGGATCTACTCAAGATCAGCTCACTTAAAGTCTAGCATTAGCACCTCGCAGTTACCTCAGAGCAAGCACTTCTCCTTTCTTTTTCTTTCTTTCTCTCTTTCTTTCTCTCTCACTTTCTCTCTTTCTTTCTTTCTCCTCCAGTCTCAACAAGCCTGCAGACGTCTGCAGCTTTCTGTCATCATCCCAGAGACCTCCTCATGTGGGCAATGCACATTCATTAATGACAATCTTTCCCTAAGGAGTGTACATTCTGTCCAGAAGAAAAATATTAGAGAAAGGACATCTTCTGAACAAGGCACCAGCTGAATGTCAAGCCTAAAAGGAATCCTCTGTCTCCTCTACAAAAAACCTGGCAGGACCAAAGTGCTGCAAGTTCCCTTGGAAGGTCCCTCCCACCTGCTCACAGCCTGACATGACTACACAGAGGATGTCATTCCTGCCAGGGAGCTCTTACTTCAGCCAAGGCTGCTCAGAGCAGTCCAGGGCCCTCTCTTTGTCAGGGTGTTTTAACTAGGCCAACATGTGCTATTTTGCTCAAAAGTCAAAATTAGAAGGTGGACTACTTGTCTCAGCAATGGGGATTCCCATAACTCCCCATGACTCACACATCTGCAAGAAGCTCTGGTGACTGAGTCACTAGCCTAATCACCAGACAACCCATCAAAGCAGTTATGAAATCTTTAAAGTTCAGAAGTTGGAAGGGGATGTTTTTCACTGCTTCTTGTTTTCAAAGTGTCTTACCCATCACATCCAGCCCACCAACAAGAGTTAAATGTAATCTCAAAACAGTTGCACAGACCCACAGTTTTTTACTGTGCTTTTTTCAGATGACAAAATTGAGCAATGAAGAGTTAAGAAGATTTTTCCAAAGGTATCTGGAGCAGAGTCCAGAGGAAAAATCAAACTGACAAGAATGAGGGGAAATTTAGACAAAGCCAGAAGTAGTGTGACTCTGAAATAATTCAGAATACAGCTTTGGGTGTAGAGTGAAGAATGGAAAAAGTATGAGCTTCCATCATCTTTCAACTGAATCCTACAAAAACATCTCGTATGTGTAGTAGGAATTAAACCAAAAAGGACTAGAGGGAGGAACATGAAAGGAAATGGAGAAGGATTGATGCAATGATCTTCAGCAAAGCAGTGGGCAAGCTGTTCAGGAGTGGTCTACAAGCTGCACTTGCCCTGCCTTGATACATGCAACACATAGGAAATGCCTAATTGGCACAACTAGCCCATATACAACCCACCTTCCTGCCATGTGTGGAAGAACAGCAGAGTCATACTGACAGGGTGTCAGTCACACGTACATCATCTTTCTCACAAGAGATATCAGGAGTCTTTGCAGGGATAAAAATAAGAACAGTAAGGAGAAACACTTGTGAGGCAAAGGGAAAGTGAAATTCACGGCTCTCCAGAGGAGGAAGAGTACAGTTCAGAAAGGACAAGAATTCAGGTGAAGGATGGGGAGAAGGAGAGCGTAAAGCACCTAATCCAGAACTTAACGAGAACAAGAGCCTGCAGAACTGGGAGAGGCAAAGAAGGACCAAGCATAGACCCAGAAATAACTTCAAGGTTACCTGCAGGCATCCCACTCTCCACTCCTTTCCTACTGGTTGGCATCTTCAGCAAATTCCCTGCCATATCCTCACCACTAGCGTTCTTCAATGTCTCCTTCCCACCAACCACAGTCTTCAACAATTTGCCTGCCAAGTTTTTCAGTTTCTCTTTTCTCTTTGCCTCCTGCTTCTTTCTCTCCTCATGTGTGGCCTTGGGCAGTATTCTTGCATTTTCCTCAGCCATTTTCTCCCCCTTGTTGCCTCCTCTCACAGAGACTGCCCAGGAATGCTTTGTCTTCCTCATGATCCAAGCAGATTCAGCAGCTTTTTGTCCAACTGGGAATACTATCAGAAGAAAACATTAGAGATACTTGTATGCAAAGTGATCTTATTGTCTGTCTCCCAGAGAAGTTCTCTCTTCTGATTTACTTTTTAACTTTGCAGCTACAGGCTTCACCTGCCTTTGAGGAAGTTTAATCTGCTTCCTGTCTGTACCAAGTGAGGGCATTTTTATAGGCTTCCAGACCTCTTATGTAATCACTTTCTCTTCTAGGAAAATAATATCAAAAACCCCATACATGATGTAACCACAAGCACCGGGGGAAAGCCAGTGGGATTTTTGTCACTTTCTAAATGACTAAAACATCCTTGCACTGACAGTTATTTTAATGATAACCCTATCAGTTTAAGGCAGTTGATTATTAATAGTTGCTATGAAGAACACATCCTTTTTCACCCACCCCACACACCCAGGCTGCACCTGAGTTTTTGTTTGGCAGAGAGATCATATCTGGTTTTGGAGCCAAATTTTTCCCCAGCTCCTAGCAAGCCTAGTGGTAGCCAATGGGAATGTAAGGCCCCAAAGAATGGGCATTGATTTTCATGTTTTATCTGCACCATTCAGAGGAGACAAAAGCGATTTCAGCCTTCTGGAATGTGCAATCCTCCAGCAACTATTATATATTATTTTATATTTTTATATACACACATAGATATAAATGGCATAACATTGCACCAATCCACCATAAATGTGTGCATGTGCACACCTCTAGATCTGTTCACCAGATCTGTTCATTCAGCCAATGCCCATAGGGAAGAAAAAGGAGATGTATGTCTGTCTGCTTAGCAAAAGGTCCATATTGGGCTGCTAAAGGTTCTGACCATAAATCTTGGGACAAATTCCTACACAGAAAGTATCCTTTAACTCCAGGAACTCATGTTTAAAATAGATTATTTTAAAGTCCCTGTGCTGCTGTGAGAAAAGCAGTACACTTGGAGAGAAGCTGAAATGCTGTCCTTACCACTCTCTCCTTGCCAAAGAGTTACAAACTGGGTTTAATTCTTCATTCCATTATTATAAAAATTAAATCAAGACCATGACGATTTTCATCAGCTGCAGACAGTTTGTATTACTCATTACAAGCTGTATTGATTCAAAACCATACATTATCCAACAATGATTTTGGGGGTATGAATTTAAGAAGTGATTTTTACCACTAGCATCTAGATTATTCCAAATATGTGAGATCCTATTTCTGGGTTTAACGCCCGCAGTTTCTTCCAAGATTTTCTACGTTTTCATGACAGTAAAATTCCACTAGTTTCCTGCTTGGAAACCAAGTAAATGTTATGTTGTTCTGGCTCTTTTACTCAGTGCTTAATTCCACCAGCATGTTATCACAGAGCCATTTGATTCATTAGTAACAATAGGGAGGAGAAAATAAATGCATTTCATTTGGAAGGGCAAACAGAAATTCCAGCAGTGGTCATACGTTTGAGCTGTTGCCAGTAGGAAATACTGAGGTTGCAAAATACAGTGTTTTCCCAGGTTGTGAAAAAAAAGTTGAAAATTGAGAGGCTTTATACACATTCCTTTTTAACCTTAATTTTAAAGTGGCTGAAGTTAAAATGTTTTGTTTGGAATATTATAGCTGCACAGTATATGAATACAAGATGGAGTAAGTACTGTAGAGATGCATTCCAGGCATGCTGAAACCCTTCAGTAATATTTTCCCATGAAAATTCCAACACAATGTGTTTATGTTTCACTTCATCAGCATTTTTCCAGCAAATCTGGCTCTAACGAAAACCATTTCCCCAGACTTCTCTGTGGAAGGAAATTGGATGTCAAAGTGCCAGTCCTGAAGGCAAGATTCTCTGCAGCATACAGATTTTGAATACACTACAATTGTAGATCGTGCCCTAAACTGTGGCAACATAATGTGTGGGAATTGCTGTGTTTTCCCAGAAAGCTTCTTTCAAGAGAATACAATATGAGCCTGAGAAAAGCAGGGAGTGACTGGGTAAAGCTGGATAGACTTCCTGAGGCTGGGAGCTTCCATGGACCACTTGATCCACTCAATCATGGCCATGGCAGGCACTCCCCAGGATGAAAGGTCTCTCAGGGCACAGCCCACCCAAGCACTGCAGTACCAACAACCCAGATGCTACTCTGTCCTACCTTCCCCACAAACCAGGACAACCAGTGTGTAAGGGTGAAGCAGGCCATTGCCTCAGGGAGCAGGCAGCTGTGAGCACCCAGAGAAGGGACAGTAGAATGGGGATGGTCATTCCGACCAAAGGTGCTGAGCCCAGCAGCAGCAGCAGGAGATGATTCCCTATCCCTCCTGCTACAGTGGGAGCGGCAATCCATCATAGCCCACTGTGCAACCCTCTGCACTCCACTGCTTTGGGTTGAAGGATAGTGTCACTGAGGGAAATGCACTGTACCAAGAGAGGACATGCCACAAAGGAGCTGCACACAGGCCACCAGTAGCCTGCTTTTCTGGGTCTGTGTGCCTTAACAGCACATGCAAGGTGTACAGCTGTCTCCCCTCTGTTTCTAATGCTATTTTATTGCTCAGGCTAAAGTTCTGCAGCTAAAACATGGGGACAATTTTAATCTCTAGGAATATCTTCTATCACAGTGCTTCCAAGAATGGTGTTATGGCTAAACAAGCAAAATTCCTGGGGAACCTACACACCTTTACAGTGGAGGAGCTGAAAAGTGTCTAGATTAAACTAGCAAAAGAGTCTTTCACAAAGACTTAATGCAAAGGGATTGTTTGCTGTCCAAACCCATTGTTTTGGGCAGGGAAACTGGGGCACTGCCACATTTTATCTGCCCCTTCCACAGGCTCTTGAGCTGCCCACCAATGGGAGCCATTCCAAGGAAAGAAGAGCAGTAGAAAACCACTAGGATACAGGACCAAGAATAAGCACAGTTCTGCTTCTGAACAAACTCCTTTGTCAGGTGTACCAAATTACTTCCTTTTTCCTCAAAAGCCATTTCTTGAAAGCCTGCCCCTCCTTCCCGGTGTTTCAATGCCTCCATTCATCCACAGTGGGATGATCTCTAGCTGAATCATTCTCCTCCCTGCCCTGACCCTTGCTATGCTCATTGTGAAAGAGGAGCCATTTGTCTCCTAGGGACATCCCCAGGACTCAGGAATTTCCCTCATTGCCTGGAGCTCCCGGAAAAGCCCACAGCCTCTCCACATCACTGAGACTGTCTTTCTCTCTCAAAAATAACTGTACTTCCTTTGTCTTTGGGATCTTTAATTAAACAAGTGAATACATTGGATAATTTTTTATACTATTTCTCTCTTAACACAAGGCTTTATCTTGCTGTTTCCCATTTTTTTGCCTATATAGATAAAATCTTTTTATAATAAGTGAACTATGTTCCTTATTTGAACAATAGCTGTTTGATCTGGATGCTAATTGCATGAAGTCAGACTATTAGCACTACAAATTAAATGACTTTGCAAGAGACCAGTTACATTAATATTCTAATTCCAGCAATGCAGTGATGCCTTTGCTTGCTTTGCAGGGATGCTATATGAACACAGTCAGGCATATACAATGGAAAATCTGTGCTCAGTAGTATCTGTTATATGAAACACACTTGGTCCTAACAGGCAGGTGGATCTGCAGTATCTGGAGAGAGAGGTTTTTCACCTCCTTCTTTGTTTCCAGAACATGCTGGTATTCTCCACCACTTTGAACCAAAGGCTTCAAAGATGGAAGAAAAGAATCTTAATTATGATGATAAAACATACAGAGCATGGCACAGAAAGGTGTTGGTTCCCTAGTATATAAATCCATGGAAAACCACTCTATGAAGCCAAGATGTAGTCTGATAATGTGTTCTTCCACCCACACATAGCATCTTTTATTTCATCAGCAATCAAAGAACAACCAATTTCTATTCCAAGCAAGGTAGGCTTTTTGGAGAGAGAAAACAAACAAACCAACAAAGAAACAAAACAAAAACACCTTCCCCTCTAGTTTGACATTGCATCTGGCATTATTATAATAGTCATGTTCAAAAGGTGACTTTGCCAATTGTACACAATTAGCTGTTTATTGTCCTGTGAAAGCATATATTTATTCTTTTTCCTTAAGGATAACCCCATTTCCTAAAGAAACCGACAGAGGTTGCATGTATCTCTGTATTCATCTGATCCCTGCTCTAATGTACTTGAGTGAATTTTAAGTCAGTTTTAACCAATTTTAAAGCCAGTTTTAACCAAACTGCCAGAAGGTGGCTGACACAAAATAGTACGTCCTTACATACTTCATGAACATACATAGCTGAGGAGAGAGGATAGATCTTCGTTGCTCCAGCTGAGGAACAGAACACGGCATAAACTCAGCCTTTATTACACATCAGAGACTCCACCTGGCAGCTCAGTCTGAAGATACACAAACATAGTTTCCTTGCCTCTGTTGCTCACCAAATCCCCTGTTTACTCTCCAGCTAACCAGTGTGTGTGCAAGAGCAAATAAAAGTAGCACAAATATTTAATACAGGCAGCCTTTCCTATAGCAACAGCTGAAATGAATTTGTTTCCCTACAGTGGCTCCTGGCACCAGGCTGCACCCTCTCACCTCCTTGAGATCTGTGCTACCCCAAATAGGCCACAGAGCTATGATTTTGGAGCTCATTTGGAGCTGCCCTTCAGACACAGCTAGAGCAAAAGGGAAAGAAGGAAGCTTCTTCCTTTCTCTTTCTGAGTGCATTCTCTTGAGTAGCTCTTCTCTGCTCAGCCACTGATTTTTATCCTATTTTGCAGAAGTTAATATAAGTCTTCCAGCCTTCTCTGGATTTGTCTGAAGCTGGAGGAATTCAGTTTATGAGAAGAGGGCGGACAGATGGATTGACAGAGAAGCTGCATGGTCCCAGCACAGTCCCTCAACAAGCATGGTAATGTCCTTAAGGAGAAGTTCCACAAAAAAATTGAATACTGCCCCTTTCCCTTGCCCTGAATACCAAAGTAAAACGTGTTTGTATGTGATAAAAATTTTGCACTGCCTCTGTTTTCATTCTGATTGCAAGGACACTGTTCTGAACTGACCTCAATTTTCACTTAATTAGTAACCTACTTCACTGTTCCTTTAGAACGTTTTTAGCTAATTCCTGGGGATTTTGCCTAATTCTGTTTTTTTGCTTTTCAGAATGAAACAAGCTTTGCTTGCTTTAAGGAAAATGCTTCCCCTTTTGACAACAATGTCAATAGTAGTAATAAAAAAAAAATAAATAAATAAATCACACAACCCCCAAAATTTTACAGCAAAACTGTAGAGAGCCAAGAAACAGGCATGTCTGAAGTGACCCTAAAATCCCTTCATTGAGAACATCCCAATCCACACAGTAAGACAAGAATAAAGCAATACTTTCTGGAGTACCAATTTAGTCTTCAGTAAAAAAATTAGGACCAAGGGAATTCCCATTCCCCAGATTTGCCCCACAGGCCTCCAGCAAGGACTGAATATACTGTAGTAATTGCAACNAAATTGAATACTGCCCCTTTCCCTTGCCCTGAATACCAAAGTAAAACGTGTTTGTATGTGATAAAAATTTTGCACTGCCTCTGTTTTCATTCTGATTGCAAGGACACTGTTCTGAACTGACCTCAATTTTCACTTAATTAGTAACCTACTTCACTGTTCCTTTAGAACGTTTTTAGCTAATTCCTGGGGATTTTGCCTAATTCTGTTTTTTTGCTTTTCAGAATGAAACAAGCTTTGCTTGCTTTAAGGAAAATGCTTCCCCTTTTGACAACAATGTCAATAGTAGTAATAAAAAAAAAATAAATAAATAAATCACACAACCCCCAAAATTTTACAGCAAAACTGTAGAGAGCCAAGAAACAGGCATGTCTGAAGTGACCCTAAAATCCCTTCATTGAGAACATCCCAATCCACACAGTAAGACAAGAATAAAGCAATACTTTCTGGAGTACCAATTTAGTCTTCAGTAAAAAAATTAGGACCAAGGGAATTCCCATTCCCCAGATTTGCCCCACAGGCCTCCAGCAAGGACTGAATATACTGTAGTAATTGCAACTTCCTTCTGTTTTCCTTCAGCATCAGTGGAAGAAGAAGAAAAAATTTACTCACCAGAGTACACAATATAGATTGATTAAAAAAGTTTTTGCAGACCACAAAAATGGGCATTTAGGTTCAATCAAACACTGGAGTAATAGAATATTTCCAAGGAAATTTGATAGTTTTCACATATTTTATAGGCCCGAGGCCGGGTTTGGAGCTAGGTTATATTTAGCAAGAGCTGCCGGCAGGAGGAGTGGGAGGCAGTGTCCCTGTGCCTTCAGATCTCTTGGGAGGCCAGTGGCTGGGGTTAGTGTTAGGGTTAGGGTTTGGTGTGAAGGGACAGAGGCTACGACCCTCAGCATGGCACTGGAACACAGGGAGAGGAGGGGCACCACAGACCCAGGCTGGAAAGGGGATGGAGCCAACAGGCTTGTCCCATGCATTCTGGTTTAGTAAAATCCCCCTGCTGCTTGCAACAGCATGCACTGGGCAGGACACAGAGATTTTGTAAAAGTTTGAAGCCTATTTTCCAATTTCTCCAAAGACAACAAGTTATCAGGGAAAGCAGCCAGCATGGAAAACATGAGGGCTGTGAGTGAGGCAAACTGATTAAATCTGTGTTTGTCCAGGGCCTTGAGAATCCTGTGTGGACAGCAGCTGAAGAAGACATACTGCCTGACCTTGTTCCCCTACCTTGTATAATTCTATGTAAACAATATATAGGCAATATATACCCCATGGCAGACTGCAGAGTATACTCTGCCAAGGAGAGGTTTGAAGGACAGGCGACCTGGCCTCACTGTCTCAAAAGGGATGAGGAAAACCAAGAAGACAAAATATCCCAGCGGCAGTTTTTCACACCTTATCTCCTACTACTCGAGGTCCATCCATGTCACTTCAGCTCTCAAAAAGCCTACAGCCTGAACAGCAGCTGAGGGCAGTGATTCTGCCACAGAAAACACCACAGTGCTGCAGGATGCCAGTCTGGTCACATCGCAAGAAGAGCAGCCACCCAAAAGCTGGGTTTCTAATCCTATAGGCTCTCTGAAGAGTTATCCAAGGGAGGATCCAAGGGTTTTCCAGAGGACATCTACAACTTAAATGCTGCTTGCTCTCCTAAGGATGGAAAAAGCTTTTTAAAAAAATACATAATGAATATTGTGTGCTAGTGTGGTAAAGAATGCATTACCTCAACCACTACCATGTCTCATTTCAAGATGATCCATGATTTTATCCAGATGGGCTTTTTTTTTTTTTGAAAGCTTGTATTATGAATATTCCATTTCCACTTGGACAGACAAGCCTAAAATTTTATTTGAGTCTCTCCATTTGGCTTAGATTGACAGGATTCCCCTGTGCATTTTTACACTGATTCTTTCCAGCAGTAAAAACTTTAGGTTCAGCTTTGCAGGAAAGTTCCTACATACATCTGTATCCACAACCTTACACAGAGCAACATATGCAAAGATTTGGGACTGAAAATCCACATGACATCATTTGCATGTTTTCTTCTGCTAACAACAGGCCCGTGATTGTGTAAATTCCAGTTTCCAGTGTTTCACCTCCACTGTACTCCAGGGGCACATCTGCTAGACACCATCTGGAGGCTAAAAATCATAACTACGGATTGGCTGCTGGGACATCCCAAGACCTCTCTGACAGAAGCCATGTTTAAATATTAACACAAAATCAAAGCTCAGCCTTTTCTCTACTTAACATTTACCGCAGTAATCTCTGGTTACAAATTAAGGCAGGAATGCCCCATGCACCTGCATTGCCAAAGGAGCTACTGGATAGGGCATTTTGATATATTAATACAGACAAATATAGTCATATATTAACATGTAATTATATTAATAGATAATGTAGTAACATATAAATATATTAATATATCATCTATTAATATGGGGTGGAATATATTAACAACACAACTCAGGGCCCTTATCCTCATTGCTGAACAGGTTATTTAGAGGAGAAGGTAGGAAAAAACAGATCAGTTTTTGTATAGACATCTAATCTTCAGAAATGCTCAGCACCAAACATCTCCTGTTGTCATCTCTAGACAATCTGTGCAAGAACTCCATTTCCATCCCACAGTTAGCAGGAAGCTGTTTTAGCCACTAGCCCAGGCAAAGCTCAGGATATCCAAGAAGATGCCAAATCATATTGTTAAAAGGTCAGTTCTAAAAGATTATTGCAATCTCTAAACACAGGAGCTAGATTGTTACAGTGAGGGACTTGCTATAGTAAGAGGAGCCCAAAAGGGTCCTAAGAGAGAGCTAGTCATCCTATGAAACTGTTTCAGAAAAATACCGTGGGGAGGAACTCTGCAGGAGTACAAAGGGAAGCATTAAATTTTTATCAGTATCAATTCAGGCTGAACAAAGCAGGCCTCCCAAACACATGGTGATAAAACATTTACACTGCATCACAGTGTTTTCTTCCAAAAAAGCATTTAGAAGAGACATGGCATAAGAAAATTCAGCACTGCTACATGATGTGGAAGCTCCCTGGAAGTCTTCAGCATTTTCTGACCCATTCTCCTACAGGAATGAAATACCAATATAGCAAGAGGTGGGCAAAACGTGGGGAGGGAGACATCAGGGACAGGCAAGGTAAAGGAAAGGGAAGAGTATTTGTAATGCATTCATCTGCTGCCAGTATCAGGATGTATCTCATCTTTCAGTTTCTTCCCACTTTCCAGCAAAGTGGAGGGAGTGCTATATAAAGATTCAGAGATATTAACCGAGCTCCTCAGAGCTACACAACACCAGCTGCCAGCACACTGGCAGTGTTCCTCTGCCGCCTCCATCTCAACCACTCTGTTGCTGTTCATCACTCATGGCAAGATTTTCCCTGCAAAAGAGAAAGATGTGGTCCTCAAGGAACCAAAATTAGGTAATTTGTAAGGATGTTTCTAAATTATCAAGCAAATTAAAATCGGAATTGCTATTTTTTCCCATCCTGAACAAGCACATTATCTGCACTGTTACGAACTTAGATCTCCAGTGCATGTTATTTACTGGCTGTCGAGGGACAAAACTCTTGAAAATTAATAAAAATAGCATTAAAGACACATTCCAACAAAGGATTTAAGTAAGTGACTATTTCCTTTAGTTTCAAAGAGAATATTCAGCCTCTTAACTGTACACATCTGTTTAGTGAGCAGGAAATACTGGTGAGGAATTGTGTTTGTATGCTGCATGTCTACATGACAACAAATGCCTTGGAGTCAACAACGTCTGAAAATCACACAAACTGCAAACCTAGTTAATACAGCTTATCTTCACACAGCACAGACTCACCAGATTTTAATGCAGCTGCCTTGGAGGTTGTTTGTTTGAGTGAATGTGTCCTTAATGATATTTTCTGCACAAGGTTTTAACGTGGAGCTTCTAAGCCAAATAATGGTTAAATATTCACTTAGGTCTCCTTTGCTGTTATCACTCTCTCTGCAGTTCAATATACCTTAGGTGGGTGAAATGGGTAAAATAGCAGCAAAAATATAAGCTTTCATGCTCAAAACCTGTTTTACATCAGGAATGAGATGACTGCACTGATTTGTTGATGAGGATAAGAAGGCCGGGCACTCCCTAGCCCTGATTCCTACTAGCCTTACCCTGGGTAACCATTTAGGTCTACACAAAAGGAAGGCAAAAAAGCTGTAAAATATCTGCTAGATAAAAATCAGATACCACTTTGTACAAGTGGAACATGAGTCCTTCATGTCAAGAACTGTCTTCCCCTACCCTTCGCATGAGTAAATGGAGAAAAATCATATTAACATTTTTTTCCTGTTTCTTCACAGTCTCAGGGGGCCATCACACCCAGATAAATCAGGAACTCCAAGCTGGACTGCCACTTTACATAAAATATATAACACAACAAATCTTCCATGGTACAACTACTTCCAAGAAGAAGCAGATGCATCTTGTGATTACTAATTTATTTTAACATTTTTGAAGAGAAGAGATGGGGAGAGATATTGATATGTATGGCAGGTACTGACTGATATTTAAAACCTTTGGCATTACCATATGTGCCTGGAAATAACTGCCAGTGTTATTAGTTGCTGTCACTGATGACAGCATGTAAATTACTATCTAATCCACATATACAATTAAATAATTAAGTGCCATATGTAAAAGAAGTTATTTATAAGTCTGGAATCAGAGAAAAAGTTTAAACCCCATCTTTATAATGTATGTTCTCATGAATCAGATTCTCTTGACCACAGATACATATCTTCATTACTGAGTGCCCTATCCTAGGCTAAAAAAAAAATAAATTTAAAAATCACAATTAATCTCTCATAGCATTTATTTTCCCCCGTGATGCACTGCTTCTAGCCTGGTGGCAGGATGTTATAGCTGCTGTCCACAAAATGCCTGTCAACTTTTGGAGCTCACTATGAACAAAATAAGCCAGGAAAAACACGTCCTGCTGAAGGTCCATCCACTGCATTCAATGAAGGCCTGATCTATTCTTACGAACAGCTGACCTAGATTCTCTGCCTGAATGAGAGCATTTCCCAGCATCAAGGCTTCTCAGAGAGTCAGAAATTCATGTATCACTTATCATGAGAGACCAGGGGAAAAAAGAAAGAGGATATAATCTTAAGGGAAAGCGATGGCATCCGTTTGTCATAAAAGCTTTATTCATATCCCCACAAAGCACTCCCCCAAAACACTTCTGCTCTCGTTTTGGAGTCTGGAAAGGATTGCAGCTCCCCTTTCAGCACACATGGCAGGCCAGGCAACCACAGCTCCATGGAGAAGCTGAGATGTGCCAAAGCTGTGGAGGACACGACTGCACAGTGGGGTGGCCAGCTTGCTGCTCCAGAGCCACCCGCAGCTTTCCGGCAGCTTTCCGGCAGCTCAGAGGCAGCTCCTGCCCCTGGGCTGCCAGCAGCAAGGCTGTGCTGGATCAAGGACTGCTGGTTTACGTCCTGCCAAGAGGAAATGAGCCCGCGAGGTCTGCTGAGCCTGACACTGCCAGGTCATGGTGGGATCCAGCTGCAGACACAGTGCACATCCACCACCCCGGGAAGTTAGGGAGGCCTCAACGAGGCACTGCCATGTCCTCCTGGTGAGCCATACAGGACACTTCTCCATCTGCTAGTTCTCCAAGAGGTGGGAAGGGCATTCTGTGGGACTTGATAACGTAAAGATGATGATACGTGTCTCAGAGGGACAGACAGGTGGGTCAGCCCAGAAGCTTTTCTTCCTGCCTCTGCTACTGATCCATTTTACCCTCAGCTCCCTGAGATACTATCAAGTCCCTCCATATGCCCATTGCATATTAAGCAATAATACTCACAAGACCAGTGATCTCTGAGGGTGATCTCCAGGAAATCAAAGGATGTCCATCGCCGTGAGGGATGCCAGCTTAACACTAAGCTTTGATGGCTGCTGCCACTGTTGTCACTGATTCTGAGCTGCCCACAGAGAGTGATTCCAGATCCAGGCCAGCACCTGAGCAACATCCTCTCAGGCAGGATGAGAAAGAACTGTCAAGTAGAGGTGGCTCTCTCATGTCCCCCAAGGTACAGCTCCTATCCAAGAGCTATGCCGCAGTGCTGACCACTGGGAGAAGGATGCCCAGACTGAGTTCCTGGGCTCCTGTAAGCAGGAGCTGGGCAGTCAAGAGTGGTTTCCTTTGATACCAAAATGTTTTGATCTGCCCCACAGATAAAGACAGGAAGATATATTCATATATACAAATTCAGATCCACTGGTCACAGAGGTATTCTGCCCATTTTCCAAATGTGAACATTCTGGTCTGAGGCTACACTAGAGGATTCCTGCTCGTATGGACCCTCACTGACTGCACCATACAGGCATAACTCACATTCAGCCCATGCAGAAGGCAAGTGACTGCTGTGGGCTATGCTGCCAGTGAGCATTCCCCCATCCCCTCTCCTCTGAAACCTCCAGAGGGGCCACCAAGAAGAGACTATAAGATCCGTTTAACCACCTCTCAATTCAGATCTAATTCAGCAAATGAAAACACTGCAGCAGGCAGTTTTCCTCATCAACTTATTTTTTTTTGCTTGTGGGCAACATGCAAACTAGGTCAGTATTATTCCTACCAAAACACTTGCTATGGGTGTTATTTTTAGGAAACCATGTGATTGTCTGACTTCTTTTTATGAGCAAACAGAAACATCCATTGTATATTTTCCTGTCTGTCTTGTTTGGGGTGGTATGTTTTTTCAGTTCTTTGGGCAGATCTTTGCTGAGATCACGGGACTCTTTTTAGGAGGCAAAATCAGACTCACTCGAGAGACTTCACAGGTCACATTCCTTGGTGGTCAACAAAGCAAAGCACAGGCATTAGTGAGCAAATCGAACCAGACAAGAGCACTGAGAGACTATGAAAAGGCAAGAGTGATGCAGGTAACAAGGGCAAGGATGGGAGCAGAGAAGATCCTAGGGGGCTGTAGGAGGTGGGAAAGCAGACAGAGTTCAAAGGATGGCAGAAAACACAGATACTCCACTCTTAAAAGGGCAAACTCAAGACCTCAGCAACCAGACAAAAGTCAGCAAAGAGTCCAGTTCAGCAACTGAAAACTTGTCCAGAGATTCAAGTGTATTTTCCGAGAGCTCTTCTTAACTTTTTGACACAAACAAGATAAATTTAGGCAACAAAATTCTGTACCAGCTTTTTATTCAGCAGGTCACAGCCCTGATGGATATCCACCTGAAAAAGAAGCCAGGGTGGATTCTCTCAACAGGCCCTACAGCCAGGATCTAGCAGAGACCCTCTGTGTCCAGGTCTCTACCTCCTTGGCTTTTAACTGGCCTATCTGGGAATTCAGACTCTTTGCCCAGTGCTTGAGTTAACAGGCTCTTCAAGTTCTGGGAGTGTGAATCTTTTTACTAACCCTGCATGACCAGTGTGAATAAGTGTTTACATCTCTGTGGATAACCCAAACTGCTTTTATAAGCAGAAAAAAGACACAGACACAGGCATAGGCACTGGTCTTCCTCTCAAGTGAATGCAGATATCCAAAATAGGCTAGTCAAGCAGCATATCAGTACTGCCTGATTGTCTCCATCAGCAGTAGAAGAATGAGTAGCTTAGACATAAGTATATCTATGTCAAAGTAGTGAACCACAGCCTAAATTTACAGAAATTAACAACAAAGAATGTCAGAAACTGGCCTCCAGGCCTATGGGTCTTCTAACTTTACACTCACATGAAAAAAAAGCCAGATGTATATAATCTGTGAGGGCACAGGGTCAGCTGTATGGTTGATGAATCACATGCTGTGATGGACTAAAGATCTGTCAATGGAACTGCCAAAAGTTGCTTGGTAGGGTGAGTCATCTCAGCAGGAGGGAAGTTCCACATGGGAATCCCACTTGCCACCTCCCCAGGACAGCACCATTAGCCCAAAACTTCTGCACATCTAGGAGACTTCTGTGCTTGGCTTCAAAACTGAGCAGGAACACTGGAATTTGATGCTGAGAGGGTGAAATCGGGGGGACAGGCTGCTCCTGCCACAGGGAAAGGGAGAGGTTAAGCTGGCTGGGAGAGCCTGGTGCATGCTGACACATTTTCTGCCTCTGTCCAGCACCTGTTGCCTCAGAACCAAGGTCCTTTTAGGACCTCAAGTGTCCCTTTAGCAATCCACCAACATATTGAAGACCCTCAAATTCAGGAAAGTTGTTTTCATCTGTCCTTTGCAGTTGACCTTGAGCCCTGAAGCTCCCATCCCATGATCCTGCCTCCTGAGCTAACTGGTGATATCGTCTGGGTATCTGCAAAAACAAACAAGAACTTCAAAAGAAACAACACAAGCAGAGGCAAAGACAACTGGACCAGATCCAACCCAATCTCCAAACTACAAACAACATTGCTTTCTCCTGCAAGACCATTCTTAGAGCATTAGGTACACACTGCAGATGGAGCTACACAAAATACATCCTCCAGGCAGGGCGGGCAACTGCAGATTATCCTGCAAACAGAAACAACACAAACGAACAGGAAAAGGGTAGGCTCTCTTAGACGTGGCACAACATGGAAACTCTGCTCTGTGTTTAAGAGGCAGAGAGTGAGAATGATATTCAGGGATGCTCGGGGTGTTTTATGAACATGGGACATATCCTGCAAGCTTGCTGGAATGGCACAAGCTGCCTGGAGGGTTAGCCATGAGTCACTGTGTCATCATCTAACATCAATATGCCACATGATTCTAAGATTGCTCTCAGGAAAACTAGTGGTTTGGAATAAATATCATGAAGACAGTTCCTTATACCCCAAATTTTCCATTTTTTTCTCTATTCCTCATGTAATACTAACACACAAATCACTTCTGTTACCTATAACCTGCAACACCTTGAATGTGATGTGGCACTGAATTCTTTGATACTTTATTTTTGGGGGATAAATTAATTCACAAATAAAGTATACTTTATCAGTCACTGACACACGCATTTTCTATCTCATTGTTTAAACCAGCAAGCTAATACTGCCTTGAAAAAGAATTGAAAACAGCAATTATTCACTGTACTCATTAGAAGGAAAACAGATTTCCAGCTATTTCAGTTACTCTCCTGAAATTATGCAGTTAGTGTTTGGTGCCAGATTCCCATTTAGAGCAAGAGCCTTTTGTAACAACAGACAATAGCTTCTTCTTCATTTATCAGGCTTCCCATAGGAGGAAGAATTCATGTTATAAAGGAAGGACTACATAATCATGCCTTAATAGCTCAAGGTACATGGGACTTTCACAAGTCCCTTAGAAATGTCAACACCCAGGACAGTTATGAGTGGCCCAAGAAAAACAGTCTGATCTCAGTAACAGAAGCACAGACGAGTGCAGGACAATAGGAACAGGTGGGCAGGCCAACAAAAAACAGAAGGAGAAGTGTAATGGGAGCCAGGTTATCAGCTGTGCTGTAACAAGAGAGCTGGTGCAGGTCTGCTCTGTTGCCCACCTGCACTATGCACTGTGTCACTGACGCTCATGGAGCCACCCCAGAAGCTGAAGTTGCTGCAGAGGTGAGAAATGCAATTCCTCTGTTTTTGCTAAACAGAAAGCACTAGTCCTCACCTCCTCTCATGAATGTGATGTTCCCCTCTCTGCTATGTTTTCCCATGGGAACGTGCATGTGGCATTCCAGTGCAAAGCTGCTAGGAGAGCAAATTCAAGGTCACATCAGACTCATTCTTTAAATAGCCCTTTTTCTCTTTTTTTTTACAAGTATGAAATGAAGACTTAGTATCTTTTTCAGAGAGGGTAATGTTTTATTTAAAACAGCCTGCCAGTACCATGAATTTTACATGACAGAAGCTCCATCCCACATCTTTAAACCTCTCCTCGTTAGTCATCAGAGGATGACATCAGAGATGTGGCACTTCCCACCAGGAGCCCTGGCATGGGATCTGGCTCATGTCGTTCACAGGCCTATCCCTTATCTGTCCTGACCACCTCTAAAACACAGCCCGCCCTGAAGCACCATCTTAGAGGAGACAGACCTGCTGCATCAGCTCCCCACCGCAATGTGTCCCACAGAAATCCCCCCTATGCAGGCTGTTTGGAGATACACAGATGTGAGCAGAGAGCTGGCAGGTCTAGCAGAGTAACTTATCTGCTGCAAGGCTTCTGGAGGTCACAGATAAGCAAACTCAGGCAAGGGCAATGCCAAGGGCATAGATATACAAGCAAAACTCAACAAGCAGCAGATCAGAGTATCTTCCCATGATTTTGGTTCTAGTGCAGGACTCGGTTGATGTCTGTGGAGTTATACTTGGTAATGAGTGTTCAAAAAGGCTGCCTTTTGCAGTAAACCAAATGCATTCAGCTCCCAATTAGCCATGGAAGATTAGCTGGGTTGAGGATTAACCAGACACTCCCTCCCCATAGCAACCACAGCTACACCACCACACCACCGCACACAGGGAATGCAAGCCTCGAGGCTGTGCCCCACTTTCACCCCAGCAGGTTAAAACTGTCCCACTCAGCACAGACAGTGGTGGGTTTCCTACAAGCCTTCCACATGCAGAAGACCTGAATATGTTCTTATCCGACATACAGCCTGTACTATCCAGGATCCGGTTTTATCTAGGTTACCTCATCCCGCATTTTCTTCAATGGCTTAAAGCTGATGATATCTAAGTGAACCAGCCAACACTAAAACAAGAACACATGATGTAGCCTGCAAAAGCTGTCCCAAGCATTAGACAGCTGGTGTGCTGACACCGTTGCCTATGTGCTGAGTAATGATGTCTCACTACTTCTTTGTGCTCCCTTACCCATCTCTTTCCATCTGTTATTCCTTGGCATCCACTTGGATTGTATGCTGCTCAGAGCAGGGCTTTTTGTTAGCACCTAGGAGATAATCTGTGACGGGGCACTGTAAAATCAGTCTGATTGATTCACATAAGTAATTAGCAAACTGGAGTCAAGACTCACGAGTAATTAGCAAACTGGAGAGTTATACAGGGACATGTGTATGAATGGGTTAAGCATGGTGTGTCTGGATGGAAAACGTGACTCAGAAGTGTTACTAACATTATTCTTTCTCAAGTCCATAAACCTAAGTAAGAAATGGGGGACATGGAGTGGGTAGAAAAAGACAGCAAGCTGGCAGGCAAACATCTCTCAAATACAAATGCACCAAATTATTGGTACACAGATTAAATGATGAGAAGAGCAGAGCATTTGCAACTCCTACACACATTCCCATTTCTTCTCTTCTAACTATTAACTTTGCATGCTTCACTGTTTTGTTTTTGCTTCATCTTTCACATACTTAGCTGAAGACTTGGATCTTGTCTTTACGTATCCCAGCGACTTCCTGTCATATCACGTACATGCAGAGCTACACTCACAGGTTGAGGCATCTCTTTCCCTGCCTTCTGTACATGATGATAGTGCAACTACGCCAGTCACCAGGACAACAGTCACAGTCTGTTAAACCGATAAGAAGTTGGTTGGTTGGGTTCATGCTCTGAAAGAGAGAAAGACGGGGGCAATAAATGTAACACACAGCAGTGAACTGCAAATGACATTTGTTTTTCCCCTTAGGGAGCTGGACTGAGAACGAACATGAGAGTAACAAAGAAAGAAGAGAGTCTGAGAAGGCTTGCTGTTTAACTTTTAATGCTCCACAATTAATGGGAAATAGGAAAGATTCAAGTAAGACGTACGATTGGAGCTCAGACATGGGGCTTATCTCTGACCTCCCATGCAAAGGGAATAGGTTTGAACCCACATAGTCCCACATTTCCAAAAATTACCAAAGCTTACTGCCATGCCAACAGGCTCAGAGGTTGTCCCTGCTGGACACCAAAACAGGGGCAATTAAAAGAAATAAGCATATACACTGCAAAACTGTCTCTCACTAACAGCAGCTAAAGGACTATACTACCTCAGGCCAATACCTAATATGTCTTCTGGCTGGACATGAACTCACTTCAGAAAGAGGAAGCTATCTCTTTCTGCAAAATAGCCCCACCAAACAGTGCCAAGCTGAATCCAGAATCAGGGCATGCCATTCAAGAAAACTATTTTGCCAAACAGGCATTTGGTAGATACTGAAGTCAAGTGATAAATCCAAACTTTTGAATGCTGCCAAAGTTCAGGGAAGCACAGAACTCGTATCTCTCATGTTCAGTCTCACAGCTTCAAGGTTCACAGTCTGACTATTTTGCCAGTGAAGAAATAGATATGAAAGAGAGTCTGAAAAGAAAACCAGTGGTAACTGGAAGTGAAATCCATTTAATCATATTATCTATAGCCTATGACAGGAGTAATAGTATAGATAGAACTCATGAATGTGGTAAGGCCTTGTCAGAACAAAAAGGAACTGTGCATATCCAAATGAAGTACAAGAACTCTGATAAGACTATCTCTCTAGACTGGTAAGAAACACTGTCCTTCTCTTTGAGAGATATTCATGGACACAGCAAGGCTTCTACCAGAGCAAGATTTACATTAGCTGTATTCAAAATAAGGTCTGGAAATACAGGTCACACTGGTCAAGCTCTAATCTATATGTGAACAGGGAATACAAATAATACAATATATGTCATGCAAATAATACAAATAATGTCATGCTATATGACATGGGATCAGGCAGACAACAGCCAGTGATAAAGAGAGAGGTGATGATTAAAAGTGTCCTCCCCACCTTTGCTCCTCAATCCTCCCTTAAACACAGAGGAAGAACTTGAGTCTCTATATCCTGTCTCTCAACTGTGATTCAGCAATGAATTCTCTTTACAGAAAGGTGGCCCAGCATCCAGGCACCCTCTGCATCCCCTAGACTGCACAGGAGGGAGAGGGAAACTGCAAGCCAGTTACACAAATATCTCTCTTTGTCCGTGGATGAGATACATACTGTGGTCCAACACATTCAAGGCCTTTCTAAGCACAACAAAGCAATGCCAAGAAACAGAAAAATGTCATCAAGGCCATATAGTTGGGTTTCTTGCATTTGTTCCTCATCTCACTCAAAAGGGGCAGGCATAATACAGGGGAACAAAGAGGCCTTTCTCAGCAAGCAGTGTGGCGTGCACTGCTGGGTCACCTCAGGCGGCTGTCTGTCTGCCCAGTCCCCTTTACCCTGTTTTGATTGTAGCTGCATCCTTTCTGTATCAAGACGTGGATACTTAATGCACCCTCACCTCTGCCCCCAGCTACACACTGTTTCTGCTTAGCTAATGCTTTTCTTGGCAGGCTCAGCCAGGCAAGTCAGAGTTCAGTTTGCACCCCAATCAGCTGAAGCACAGTTGACTGGCTCTGGGAAATGCTGCAGGGATGTGGCCAAAATGAACTGAAGTCACTTACAAGGAACTGCAAATTGCCTTGTGCTGGTACTCGGCCAGTTTGATTCTGGCCCATGATCAGGCATCCAGCCGCAGCCAAAGGACAAATCAAAATAAACAAATCAGGAGTTTCTTGTGGGACATATTATGAAGAGATTTTCAAAGCAGGATTTAAGAACAGAAAGTATTCTGTTCATGCCTTAGCAGCATGGACAGCACAATGAGAGGCCCTCTAAAAAGCTTTAAATACAGTTAGTGTAAGAAGGAAATGGGCAAGATAAAAGACACAGAACAAGAGTTAAGACATATAAGGCTTTTCACAGCTCTGGCACAGCTCTCCCATGCAAGTGATGCATAGCAAGCTTTTAAAATTGGTCAGAGCAAATGATTCAAGCTTAGCTGATCCTGAGTAAAGGCTTAAGAATTTGACTTTGTTTTATCTGATATTTTTATTTATTTGTTGAGGAGCAGTCATTAACTATCACCCTATGAAAGAAGCCACTGTGGGAAACCCATGACTAGTAACTCTCCTTTGATCCGTGCATTCTTATTAGCAGGTTTTTTGGATGAATATACTGTACAGCCTCTTGTGCAATAGTCCTCTGCAGAATCCACAGACAGACCTCCCCAACACCGGTCATGTCTTCCAAAGATCCCTCAGGTTGGAATCACTTTGGCAAGCACAACACTATTTGCAAATCTGGAGCACGACAGATAAACAGGAAAAAATCAGACAAATCCACCACAACCCAAAGTAAGCTACAAAGCTGCCTCTTTAAGACCTTTGCTAGGGTAAGAGAAGACCTGAGTGGTTTACTTCACAACAGGGGATAAGAAGGTTTGTGCTGACTCTCAAGCAACCTAGCTAGCAGGCGGGGACTTGGCAGCCCACCACTACTTTTCCTGCTTCCCTGCTGCTCCAGGAACAGAGTAAGCTGTGAGCGACCTGCCTGCACACACCACGGCACATGTATCCCCAGGCACCAAAACAGGCACGGTTCTGGGCCAGAGGCAGGGACCAAGCCCTTTACCCTTCTGCCCACCTGAATGTTTTTCAGGGTGCAGAATGCAGTAGCTGAGGATTCTGCAGAGGAAACAGTGGGACTCCCTCGCTTCTGTGAGATGAGAAATTTCAGCCTTCATCTGTATGACTCAGCTGTTTACTGTAAGTCTCTGTGGGAACAGCAGTGGCACTGAGATTCACAATTCATTATCTACAAAATAAAAAGAAGTTTTATCAAGCGTGCTACTAGTAAACATCCTTCAGAACACATAAAGTCATACAGAGACTTAACTCCACGGAAGATAAACTATCAAAACCCCTTGTCACAGCAGTCCTTGTCTCAGTGCACCAGGGGACAAAAAGGCAAGCAGGGAAAATAAGGGCTTCCTTTAGCCACAGTAGGTGTAACTAATCAAAAGAACTAGAACTGGATATCTATGTATTTAAAAGAACCGTTTATAAGCATACTTCTTTGAAGTCAGAAGTATTCTATCTGTATGACCATAGCCAGGGTTAAGTGCAAAAAGCCACTACCAGGAGAGATGCCTCAGAAGTAAAGTCTCTGAGTCATACTGGCACATTATCCACTGGTATTAAACGCTGCATCTCCATGGACTTGAATGAGCTCATGTGCATTTACACATGACCTTCCAGATCCCACCTGCACACACCCTCCCTAAGTTCACCTAGAAAAGAGAATTCATCCATTACATGGTCATCCATTAATCTGTCAAATGTGCAAACAATCAGAAATGAGAGGAGCTATGTATTTATTATACATTTCTGAATAAGTCAGGCCAAATATCTAGGACAAACAATACATTAAGCCCTAAAGAACCCTTTGAAAGCTTTTTGCCTGCTGGAAGCAACAATGAAAAAGTAACATGATAGAAAGAGAACAGTAAATCATTGATGACAATGATTAAAAACAGACTGTGGGTGAGATGCAGCAAAACAACACTGAAAAAAGCCAGCGTATTCTTTGAGTATCTCATCTTCTAGAGGGTGGAGTGGTTGTGAGGTAGTTTTAAGAAGTCCTACTTGGTGTTCTTCAGTGCAAAGAAGACATACCAGATACAAAATCCATCGAGAACTGTACAACCACAAGCTACAGCTGATCCAGATGCCCCATTACTACACCAGGCACTGAAGCAAAAATGCTACTGTGCTTGAAGTTACTTGTGCAAATAAGGCTTAAGAAAAAGGCATGTTAAGGATACTGGTGAAATAACTACAAATTAGACTACCAAGTGTTGAATAGTATTTTATACCAGTCATCTCATATTCACATAATCATTTTGGGATCTTAAAATTAAGTTCTGAAAGAATTACAGTACCAAAGTGTTCACAGCTACCACATAATGTAATTCAGTTGCTAGTGACATAGTTTCCCAGATGAGTGTGGTAGCTACAAATCATGTCATCACTGGCACTTATTTTAGATCCCTTCAACTCTGTGAAAAGGCCTGATTCAGGAAAGCTTGTTTCATAGTAAGACTATTTCAAACAAAAAAGGTACAAAACAATCATTGTGGATAGGATTTTTTTTATTCAAATAACACTCTTGAGCTTCAAGAGAAAATTCAGCTTAGATCATGTCTTTGAGCTTTCATTGGCGCATTGTGTCTTAAAATTTTTGAAGAACTTATTCTGGAAACAGTTCAAGGCAGTAAAAAACCTTAAAAAGTTCTGCCTTCCAGAACAAACTCTACATTAGGTCAATAAAATCATGCTAGACTTTACAGTCAACACTATGCTTGACCTGGATTCATATTCAAGGATATTTTTGGCCTCATTACTTAAACAAGTAAGATTTATGCAATAGTGGGGTGTGTGTGTGCCTATCTCTTCAGACCCATTTACCTGTTCATGAACTCCCTAGATAATTCCAAATACAGTGATATTCATGGGTAGAGTGAGACATTATTAGTGCTTTAAGTCAGCTTTTATTAGGCATTAAATAATCTCCACAGGACAAAACCAGACTTAAATTATTACACCACTCTTGGAAACAATGTGTGTTTTCAGCTATTTTAATATTGCTACTAGTCTATGTAATATCCCAAGCATACATTACTCTTGGCATATGCAAACCATAGGACAAATTTTCTGCCTTTATTTTCGTATTTTAAGTACCACTCCCCCTGCTTTGTTTTTCAGTTTGGTAAATAATTTACTTTAGTAACATAAATATTTGAGCTGCAAACCACCAGAGCATTCAAAGACTTTGGCACTGCATCCCAGTCATGTATTATATGCTTCATTACAAAAGGTAATCCCCATGTTTTTATTAAGAAGCTTGCACCAACTGTACTCAAGCTGATGGCAAAACACACCAAATGAGCAGCAAATTCTCAACCATGATGTACAAAATTCAACACTATACTCTACAAGATCTCTAGTTCCCTGCAAAATGCAGAATCACAGAATTAACTAGGCTGGAAAAGACCTTTGAGATCATCAAGTCCAACCTATTACCTAACACCATCTCAACTAAACCATGGCACTAGGTGCCTCATCCAGTCTTTTTTTAAACACTTCCAGGGACGGTGCCCCCACCACCTCCCTGGGCAGCCCATTCCAACGGCCAATCACTCTTTCTGTGAAGAATTTTTTTCCTAGCATTCCTAACCCTGACACAGCTTGAGACTGTGTTCTCTTGTTCTGTCACTGGCTGCCTAAGAGACCGACTCCCATCTGGCTACAACCTCCCTTAAGGTATTTGTAGAGAGCAATAAGGTCTCCCCTGAGCCTCCTCTTCTCAGGCTAAACAACCGCAGCTCCACTGGCCACTCCTCATACGGCTTCTGTTCCAGACCCCTCACCAGCCCTGTTGCCCTTCTCTGGACATGTTTGAGCACCTCAACATCTTTCTTAAACTGAGGAGCCCAGAACTGGGCACAGCACTCAAGGTGTGGCCTCACCAGTGCCGAGTGCAGCGGAAGGATAACTTTCCTCATCCTGCTGGTCACACTATTCCTGATACAGGCCAGGATGCCATTGGCCTTCTTGGCCACCTGGGCACACTGCTGGCTCATGTTCAGTTTCCTGTCAACCAGTACCCCCCAGTCCCTTTCTGCCTGACTGCTCTCCAGCCTCTTGGTCCCCAGCCTATGGTGCTGCAGGGCTTTGTTGTGACCGAAGTGTAGGACCCGGCACCTGGACTTGTTAAATCTCATGCTGTTGGATTCAGCCCATCTATCCAGCCTGTCCAGTTCCCTCTGCAGAACCCTCCTGCCCCCTAACAGATCGACACTTCCTCCCAACTTGGGTGTCGTCTGCAAACTTACTAACGGTGAGCTCAATCACCTCATCCAGACCATCAATAAAGATATTAAACAGGATTGGGCCAACACTGATCCCTGGGGAACACTGCTAGTAACTAGCTGCCAACTGGATGTGGCACCATTATTCCCCACCACTCTCTGGGCCTGGTCATCCAGCCAGTCCTTAACCCAGCGCAGAGTGCAGCTGCCCAAGCCGTGGGCTGCCAGCTTTTACAGAAGTTTGTTATGGGAGACGGTGTCAAAGGCTTTGCTGAAGTCCAGATAGACACATCCATAGCCTTCCCTACATCCACCAGGTCACCTGGTCACAAAATGAGATCAGGTTGATCAGGCAGGATCTGCCCCTCCTAAATGCATGCTGGCTGGGCCTGATCCCTTGGCCATCCTGTAGATGCCATGTGATTGCACTCAAGGTGATCTGTTCCATAATCTTGCCTGGCACTGAGGTTAGGCTGACAGGACTGTAATTATCCAGAGAAATTAGCTTCAACATTGAAAGAGAGGCAACTCTTTAGGGATTTAAAAACAGACTTTGGAGAGAAAAAAAGCATTTTCTGTGATGTGTCTGTCTGTTTTCAAATGCACAGCTCTGCCCCTCCAGCCAAGCAGCACCTTCAAAAGATTTGTTTTGGAGAATAGAAAGATTTTCCTTTGCTTTCAGCACAAGCATCAGGCATACCTTCTCCTCTTCTAGCTCTGCCAGCAAAAGCACAAAAATAATCCCTGGCTGGGCCTCAGTACTGCCTCCAAACCCCTGCTCTCCCAGCTATGCCTTGGTATTGCTCTAAAGCAAAGAAAGCCCTCCATGCTCAGAAGTGCAAAACAGATGAGCAAAACATGCATCAACCAGCAATGCAGACCCCTAGAAACAAGTTCAGCAGCCACATTTTTGGTCATAGAAGAGCCTGAGAGCATTTAAGATCTCTAAGGTCTCCACAGACTGGGAGGAGGTTTGGAGGTCTCTCAATCCCATGGGCTACCACACCTTCCTTTTAGGAAAAGCCAATAGGTAACTCTAAGGATTCATTACTGGCTTTTACTACACAGAGTTAACATCTGCTGGGAAATCAATACCAGTAATCACAGCACTGGTTTCCAAATGATCAGAAGCCAAAGAAAAAGGATGAAAGAGGATTAGTCTGTGGAGGTGCTGGCAAAGCACGTGACAGCTGCAACGGGATCTGAGCAATTTCTTTAATGTAATGGAAATGGAAGTGTAAATTGCTAAAATGATACTGGAGAAGAGATGTAACTTAATGCACAGGCAGATTTTGATGTCTGGCTATGACAAGTAGCAGGGAAATGTAAATGCAGTGGTTACTAATGGGCATAATGAACAGGCAGATAGCTTTGACACATGTTCTCAGCTGGAAGCTATATTCCCAGGGATTCCTTATCTTCCACATCCACTTCTTTCAGCAACCATATAAATGTAGCAGGCAGATTTGCCAACCACAAGCATGTAACTGCTGCATAATGCTATTGGTTGCCAGTTAGGCCCATAGCCAAAGCTGCTCTCTGGACAAACTGGGAAAACCTGGCTTCTCCGATTCCTATCACCAGCACTTCCACCTACTGCTGAGACACATGGAGAAAAGACAGGTCTCCAAGGCAGGGACTCCACTGCTGTCAAACACTAGTTTATATTCTGCACAGAAGCTGTCTCTCCTTGCTGAGGTGACTCCCTTACATAGGCAGACACTGGAAGAGAAAGACAGAGGGCACAGGGAACCTCACAATGTCTACTGAGATGACAACAGATTCGGGGCAGAGCTTGCCTTGTGCTGTCAGCTGACACGAAGCCTTTTCAGGCCACTCAGACCCAAACACTAGCTGGGAGATTTTAGCATCTCTGCATGGTAATACAAGCAACAAAAACAACTACCATAAATAATGGCTACGTGTGTATCTAACATTGTACACTTCCTCTCTTTTTTTCTCAATTTACTAATTCCTGAACTACTACAAATGGCTAAAAAGAATGATGGTACTACAGAGCGTAGAAAAGAAAGCACACGAAGTGTGTCTCCCCAGGATGACCAGTGAGATGCCAAACAGCAGTGACTGTGGAGCTCCTGAACAGTAAAACCAGAATTAACCTCTGCTCTTGTGATTGATCAATGTCTAGTGTCAATCCCAATGGATTTTGGACCCATCCTGGCCCAAAGGTTGCATATTCCAGCCTTGCATGTAAATAATTAAACACTCTCTACACATTGTCAAGATAAGAAGAAGAAAGGTTATTGCTATTCCGTTAACTATAGATAATCCTGGCCCTGCTTCCATCTTCTGAAATTACTGAAATTACAGCCAAAACTGTGAAGAGGGCACAACAAGGAATCCCTTGCTTGGGTGCAAAGGGTTCCTGCTTGCACTGGACAAAATAAGAGCCTGAAGGAGCCGCTGGGAGATAAAACACACAGCTTACAGCAGAGACAAAACATTCTCCAAGGCCAAGGTTACCAAGCAGGTGTTGAATTAGGGTTGTGTTTACAGCCAGTCACCACACAGATAGAGGACAAACTTGCAGAATAAACCACAGACAGGACACAAAGTTGCCAATCAGAGATATAAAGACACATGATTACAACACCAATTTCTGAATATTTTAAGTATATTAAGAATTTTAATACAATTTTGATTTTGCTGCATTTTCACAGGCATTAATTTTTTTCTGACAAAAACTGATTAAGGCAACATAGAACAAATTTGAACTGTTCAAGGCTGAACTGAGCAATAATAAAGTATTTCTGTGATAAGGAAATGCACCCTAAGGTCCACTGTGGAAAATTTCCTATTCTTAGACATAAAACCACTTGTAAAATCTGACTTACTAATGACATTTAAAACATCATAACTACAAAATTATATTTAAACCCTGCTCACTTGCTACCAATAAAATGCAAAGCACACAAGTGGTCTGTATTTTGAAGGTCAAACAAGATATGTGAGCTGTGAACTTCAGGACCCATGAAACCATGACATTTTAAAGTGGGAGGAAAGAAAAGACTTTTCTGTCTTGTCCAAGCCATGAAATGTTAAAATGAACAAACTGTAAATATTAAAATGAACAAACTGTAAATATTAAAATTCAGTTAAAAAAATTGGGATCTGACATTTAATATTAATGAATTTTCTGCTGAGAAAAAAATCAACAACTAAGAACCAAGAAGTCAACAATCCACAATTTCAGTCTTGTTTGTATTACTCAAGGAGAATGTCATATGACCTCACCTGGATGAGACCTGCTTTTTGCAGAAGAAACACCATCTTAGAAGATATCTCTTTAACTTGCGTCGATTTATATACTATATATACAAAAATATCTTTCTTTATGCTACTAATCATAACTGTTCAGTTATTCTTCATGTAAAATAGTACCAAGTCCATCTTTTGGTGCTTAGCAGCTCACTAAAGTGGTGTTGGCAGCAGAATGCTTTAACACTTGTAATTTATTAACCCCCTAGGTGTTGTAACATGGAGCTAAAGCCACAGACAGGAGCCATTTAGCAAGTTATATGTGCCACATATTTTCACAGCAAAGGATTTCCTGCTGCGCTTTCCTTGCCTCCCACTTTTTTATGACTTTTTTCCCCTCATGGTAACTGCCAAGCCTCACATATTCTGAAGAGGCTTCCTTATTTCGCCCTAACACTCTCTCTCATGTTTCAGAAAGTCTTGCTGTGTATTTGTAAAGGAGAAAAATAACGCATCCTGAAGAATCTTCTATTGTTGTGGCCACTGGGAGTGTCCAGAACAACAGCTCCACTTTTGTTCATCAGTCACCCTTACATTTGAATACAGATCAAAATTGTTCAAGACGAGCTTGAACGGGAGGGATGTTTCCTTTGACCAAATCGATGTAATACCAAAGCCAGAAAGGAAAAGTAGCTTCCGAACTAACTTCAGGCGGGAAGAGATTTAGAGTATAAAACATCACCTAATGGCACTATTAGTTTTATTGTCGTTCCCTCTCTTTTCCTCCACACACCCACAGAGCCATCAAGGAGCTTTATAACATAATTCACTAAGGCAGTGACAGGAACCATGGAGCATCGTTCTGCTGGGGAGTATATAGAGTACATAGAAGACCTCGTTCATCACTCATTTCATAACGTCAGAAAAAAGTTCTTTGCCACTTGGAGATTATTGACGTCATAAAACACCCAAATCTCGTAGCTCCCGAGACACAGGGAAGTGAGGACCAAAGTTTCCTGCTTTTTGCGTGAATGTAAACGCGCACATCCATTTCATCCAGGGTCCCAAGAACTTGCATTTGACAATTGTGTCACCCTTTGTGAGGCAGCCCTGGCACCCAGAGCCACCTATGGTCGAGTCTTTATGACTCTGAAGTTAAATAAAGAGCTCCTTCCCGCACCCCGAGAGCCGGACGTACAGGAAAAAACACGACTTATTCAGCAACTTAATTGCTTTAAAATATTTGTTATGTAGCTGCCGTGATGTCAAGCATTCGGTCACTGCCCTCCAGGCAGTTGGTCGCCTCCGGGGCAAGGAGGGGAAGGCGAGGGACTGGGGAAGCCTCTCAACACAGCGGGCACAACGGGCAGGGCCGTCGGAGCCACCTGAGAACCCCCTGAGCCCCTCAGAGCCCCTCAGAGCCCCCACATCCCTCAGCCCCTCCCGCCCCGACTCAGCCCGCGCAGCCCCGCACACCCCCACGTCCCGCGCTCTCTCGCGAGACTCGGTCGCTGTAGACGCGATGTCCTTTGGGGCACTGGCGGGGGGGGGCGGAGGGGGCGGGAGG
>VYZS01052799.1:0-13524 GCA_013400695.1 Neodrepanis coruscans | reverse complement strand
GGGGGAAGGGGGCGCGCGCTCACCCCCCGCTCCCGGGGGACACTGGGGGGGGAAGGCGGGGCGCCCCCCTCGGGCCGCTGGGCGCATGCGCGGCCGGGGTGACACCCGCTGCCGGCGCTGACTCAGCGCTTAATTGGTGCATTGATGACTCATCACCGCGGGGCGGGAACGCGGCGGGAGAGCAGCGCTGCGTCCCCCCCCCACTTCCCGCTCTGCCTTCTTCCCGCTCTGCCTTCCCGCTCTTTCCTCTGCGCGGGGCGAGGGGGTGGGTGCGTGCTTGGGATGTGGTGTCCTAGGGACCAGGAGAGGGAGCTTCATCCTGCGGCAGACAAAAGCTGTAGTCTGGGAGGGAGGGGAAGCGGCGCGCTCCTTCTGGGAGCTCGGTCACGGAGAGAGCTGCTTCCTCGGGCGATTGGTCGGGTTATGCGGTGGCTCTTCTTAGACATCCTGGGGAAGGAAACCTCGTGTTCGAAACGGAGTCTGCGGTGTGCTTTTTGCTGAGGAAGTGTAAAACTGCATCTGGGCTAATGTAGAACACAAGGCACGTATAAATCTACCTGCTGTTGTGTAAAGAAGTTTTAAACCTGACTGGAGTGACTGTTGCACCATAGGTGTGCTCTTAGCATAAATACTGAGAGGGCTGTTTTAGTGTGTCAACGCTTCTGTCATTAACGATAACAACATGATGACGTGTCAGAATAGCCGTGCTCTGTATTCAGGGTTGCCTGTGTAGTCACCCAGTTGTGGCTTAAGTACTCTTAGATCTGATTATAGAGGCACATGTTAATTTAAATATGTAAATACTGCTTAAGGCAACGTTAATAATAGGATTCATCCTCCTTCTCCTCCCTCCCCCAAGAAAAAAAATCAACTGGAAGAGCTGCTGCACTGCTCTGTACCTCTGCATTGCTAGGCTTTCCACGGTGAGGCAACTTGTCAGACTTTATCAGGCTTACAGTTAAGTCAGAACTCAGTAGAAGCTGCTGAGAATCCATAAGTCAGTCACATTTATGTAATTTTCATCTCTTTTCTGCTCTGATCCATAAAGTGGTAAGCCATGTAAAAAACTGTGTTGGGCTGCAGATTGCTGCTGCTTCATCTTGCTGATACTTCTCAACGTTTCTATAGACTTCAGTTCATGTAATAGGCTCTTGCTGTGCTGAGGAATTTGAAGCTGATTTCCAGATCTTTCCCCAGACTTCCTGCCCTGCAGCCTGAAACCTGCCCCATGACCTCTATGGTGCAGGAGTCACTGGTCTCTCTAATAAGTGTGCTCTTCCTTACTGACCCCAGAACTCCTTCAGGAGTTCCTTGTACACAAAATAGTCTTGAAGCTGTTTGGTGGTTTTTGGGTAGTAAGAGAGGATGGAAAGCTTTGTGGTGTAGTTAAGGAAAAGTTCTTTAGCAGTAGAAGCTGAGGCTCCTCTTTTCAGTTCCATGGGTTGAAGAAAGTTACAGCATAAAGAATGTATACTTTCCTTTTTTAACTGTAAATATAATCCCTTGTTTAACTTTCTAACAAAAGAAGATTGATGCACATTAAGGTAAAACGAATGTTCTGTTCTGTTTATTGTCACTTGCAGAGCTGTTGCGCAGCCACTGGTACCTGTATTGGGGAAACATAGCGTGCAAGCAAGAACCTTACAGCCTCAGTGGCGAAAATTTTTTCATGTCAGAGACCGAGAACTCTTGCAGTCGTTTATGTCATCCCGTCTTCTCCAGACAGAAGATACCAAAAAACTGCAATCAAAGATCTCTTCATCTTATTGATAAAGCTACTAATAAGGCAAAATGTCTGTCAACGTCAACCGCAGTGTTTCAGATCAGTTCTATCGCTACAAAATGCCCCGTCTGATTGCCAAGGTAACTTCCTAAGGGGGAGTGGTAGGCAGGGAATGTTTCACTGCCCTCACTCTCCTGGTCAGAGGAGGTGTGAGGTAATGATGATGCTTGGACACTCAAAATGTGGGCAGGGGGTCTGTTGCTTCCTGTCCAGGCTGAGTTGCAGCAGAATTCTAGTGTAGTTAAATGGGGAATACACACTGAGTTTGGCTGTTGCAGTCACTTGACTTAAAAACACTGTTTGCTTGTTTTCTGTAGGTGGAGGGCAAAGGAAATGGAATAAAGACGGTTATAGTCAACATGGTTGACGTTGCAAAGGCGCTTAATCGGCCTCCAACGTGTAAGTAGTGTGGAGTGACACAGCATTTTTGATGCTTTTGTGTTTGAAGTGCTAGAGTTACATAGCTAATAGAGCTTTAAAACTATTCTTCAAAGATTTGTAAGAAAGAAATTATGGTTTCCTCAGGATAAAATAATCAGAAGCAACAGCATATTTATTACTTGCTGTTTAAAAATGGCATTGAAGACAATAGGGCAGTGGTGGTTACTGTGTTTTCTTTACAGATCCTACCAAATTTTTTGGTTGTGAGCTGGGAGCACAGACCCAGTTTGATGTTAAGAATGACCGTTACATTGTCAATGGATCTCATGAGGCGAATAAGCTGCAAGACATGTTGGATGGATTCATTAAAAAATTTGTTCTCTGTCCTGAGTGTGAGAATCCTGAAACTGATCTGGTGAGTGCTCTCTGTAATAATGCTGACACTATGGAAACACTTCATTAGATGTTTGTGGAAGTCGGGCAAAGTTAAAAGCTGCCTTAAATTACCTGTGAAGAGAAAATCCTGTGTGCATGCTCCCACCCTTCAGGAGAGTTTACAGCTCTAAATTGCTACTTCTAAGCTTCCTGTGTAGGGTGTGATAGAAAGTGTTTAATCTCTGCCTTAATCCTGTGGAGATGATACTGTAAACATCAGGTTTAGGCATTAATGCATAATTGTTCTGTAAGCGATGTGTTAACAGGAGATTTTTCTCTTGCAGCATGTCAATCCTAAGAAACAAACTATAGGTAATTCTTGCAAAGCCTGTGGCTATCGAGGCATGCTTGACACAAACCATAAACTCTGCACGTTCATTCTCAAAAACCCACCTGGTAAGTGCCTTCCCTTACTTGATGGGGGTAAAGAGAACTGTGTGAATGTTGTTAATGAAGTAGAAAAATAAATAGCTCACATCTAATTGAGGTGTAAAAAGAATCCAGCAGACTGCTAGAATATGCTTGGGGATCAGGATGAAGTAGCTGTGGTCACAGTCTCTTCTTGTCATCCATCCTGTGTCCTTCACAAGTAGAACCATTTGAAGAGCTGGATTTCCCTGTCCAGGATGAAACCTAAAGGAAGGAAAGGTAGTTGGCAGTAGCTTATGGCAGTTTTTCCTTTAAGTGAGTGTCAAGTAGAAGTGGAAGTAAAAACAGTATAGTAAACACAAACTGCAGAGTTCTGTGCAAGCAACACTCTGTGGTAAGCATCTAGTTGCCTGCTGCAATTTAAGCTTGCGAGAATAGAAAAGTCTAACCTATTCCAGGGGTCTCTGCTTTGTGAGGTCACCTGTTATATAGACTTGGACAAGCGTGCTTAGAAACAAGAGTTTGATTAGAACCAGGAGTTTCCCCACCAGAGGTACATCTGCCCTGCGTGTATTTGGGGATGGGTACTACACAACTTGCAGCTAGTAAAAGCATTCGGACCTACTTCAGGACTTGGCAGAGGTGCAGGGACTTTATAGTTTGCTCTAGTTCATAGAACAAAACATTAAAATTCACTTGCAGAAAGTGGTGACACTGGTACAGGAAAGAAAGAAAAGGAGAAGAAGAACAGAAAAGGCAAGGACAAAGAGAATGGTTCTGTGTCCAGCAATGAGACACTTCCACCCCCACCACCAGAGGAGATTACTCCTCCACAGGTTGTGGTAAGTAGAAGGGAAAGTGGGGAAATAAGGGTGTGTGATACCTTACTCTGATCTAAAACTTAGAAATAACTGGCATTACCTGCTGGTCAATAATGTACCAAATGCTTTTGATGTATCCAAAACTTCATTGTTGGAACAGAAGGGTCCCTGTGTCTCTTCTGTAGGAGCTTTATCAGCTCTTCTGTGACCAGCATTTGCGTTCCTTGCTAAGTAAAAGCTGTGTATCCTTTAACACTCCTTTTCAGGCACCTGGATTACCTCCTGTGTACTAAATAGCGTAATAAAACTGCACTTCCAGCGTAATAAAACTGCACTTCCAAGTAACTCTACAAATGACTGTAAACTCATGCTTGGCTTCCATTCACTACATCCCTATGTTTGCCTTTTCTCCATGATCTTTGATTTGAACTGAAAACTTTTCTTTAGGTCTTTAAAAATGCTGTCAAGTCTGTATCACTTCTACCCTCGCTTGTTACAAAGATGGAGTAACACTGTATGAACCTCTTGTTTTTCTTCTGTGTTTCAGGAGGAGGAGGATGATGATGACTGGGGTGAGGACACAACAGAAGAAGCCCAGAGGCGTAGAATGGATGAAATCAGTGACCATGCAAAGAACCTCACACTTAGTGAAGACCTGGAAAGAACCGTGGAGGAGAGAGTCAACATACTATTTGATTTTGTGAAGGTAAATATTCTCTGATTGTTTGCTTGATGTAACTACTCTGCTTTAGTGGTACAAAATGTCTGTAAGGAAGCTAAAGCAATGTGCTTCTACCGAAACACTGGCTCTACCAGCAGTGGGAATGGAGGGTGCAAAGAGCATTGACACAGACCACGAGTGGCATTAAAGTGTTTGTTTCTCTACCTGTCTCCCTGTAGAAAAAGAAGGAAGAAGGTGTCATTGATAGTTCTGACAAAGACATTGTAGCAGAAGCAGAGAGACTGGATGTAAAGGCCATGGGCCCACTGGTTCTCACTGAAGTCCTTTTTGATGAAAAGATTCGTGAGCAAATAAGAAAATACAGACGTCACTTCCTTCGTGTAAG
Source organism: Neodrepanis coruscans (assembly GCA_013400695.1). Lineage (NCBI taxonomy): Eukaryota > Metazoa > Chordata > Aves > Passeriformes > Philepittidae > Neodrepanis > Neodrepanis coruscans. The sequence continues at coordinate 8,668 of VYZS01052799.1, read as the reverse complement.
CCATCTCTTCTTCTTCTGCACTCAGTGGTTTTGAATGTTTCTGAGTTTTTTGTAGCAGCTGTTTGGTACTATGTGGAAGAAGACTTAGTGTAGTGTTTTGCTTTTAAACTGCTCCTTAGCTGGGAAGAACTGGGAGGGATAGTAAGAACTGTTGTAAGCCTTGGAATCGCACAGAAGTGCTTCTGTTCTCAGTGCAGTCTGGAAAGGGAATAAAAAAGCTAAATTGTTTTTGTTTTTATCACAATTTAGTTCTGCCACAACAACAAGAAAGCTCAGAGGTATCTTCTCCATGGCTTCGAGTGTGTGGTAGCCATGCATCAGTCTCAGCTTATTTCGAAAATACCACATATTTTAAAGGAAATGTATGATGCAGATCTTCTGGAAGAAGAAGTCATCCTTGGCTGGGCAGAAAAGGTAAAGGGTAGGGTGTAATGTGCTATGCCTGAATGTGGTCTGTTGCATTTGGCTTGTCCGTTCTGGGGTAGTAGCCTGGGCAGAGAGAAACCTCCTTCCCAAAAAAGGGCTGTTCAAGGCAGTGGGTGGGGTTAGGTTCCGAGTGAACTTCTTGCTGTATGTGGGTATGGTCTGGTGTAAACTCCTTCAGTATTCGAGCAAAGTTGTGTCTTTCAGGCCTCAAAGAAATACGTTTCAAAGGAGCTTGCCAAAGAAATCCGTGTCAAAGCAGAACCATTTATTAAATGGCTAAAGGAAGCTGAAGAAGAATCTTCCGGTAATGAAGAAGAGGATGAAGATGAAAACATAGAGGTAGGAAAGGCTTTTTTACTGCCAACAGCTCCAGGGTTGCACTGTTCCTGCCTGTTTGTCTTGCAGCCTTGTCCTGGTACACTGTGAAACAGCTTATTTGGTTATTATTGCTGTGTGTGTTGGAATAGGAGGAACACTCCCTTCCTTGGGCTTTGTCAAGAGTATTCTTGTTACATGTTGTCAGGTGTGTACCTGAGATCACTGTAACAACTGAGTGCACCTGGATAGCCCAAGACAGTCAGTGGGGAATGGCACAGTCTTCTGCACAGTAGCAGCTCATGTAGTGCAAGGTTGACAGGAGGCATCGTGCTCTGTGTTCTAGATAAGTTTGTTAAAAAAGCTGGTGAATAACTGACCATTCCTCACAGTTCAGATAAAAGCTTTTAGTTACACTCCAGGTAGTTGTGGCTGGGACAGGTTTTGTTTGTGGGTGGGTTGGTTGATCTCCCAGTTTTACATACTTGTGTTCTTGGGATGATATCCTGCTTTCTGCAGATGAACATGCACAGCTCTGCCTTTAAAGCAGCTTTTTAAGCAGGTCATGGTCATGGGCAGGAGGGGGGTTGGGTGGGCCGGTGTTGAAAATCACTGGAGTGGCAGTAGGTGCTGTAGTAAAAGCAAGTGTTTTGTCTCCGCAGGTGGTGTACTCTACAGCTGCCAGTGTACCTAAAGTTGAAACTGTGAAGCCTGCAAACAGTAAAGATGACGATATTGATATTGATGCCATTTAAAGTGATGCAACATAGCTTCCAGCATAGTAATGCAAACTTCTCTGCATTTTCTGCCAGAAGTGTGACTTGTATGTGCACAAGCTGAAATGGCTTAACATCCTGCTACTCTTTGTACTCTTAAAATGTATCTTTTTACTGTGACTGGTCTTGTGTAACTAAGCCTAATACCAAGGAGTCAGCACGTCAGTGAACTGATCTAGTTTGCAACTGGCATGTTCTATTTTGTTTTTCTAACTTGTGTTGGACACATACTTGGAGCACATTTATACAGTTGTGGAAATAAAGGATTTGGTTTTGGTCAATCTTCATTTGTGACTCAACCCCCTTATTGCTTTTCCAAGTAAGTATTGACACAGCACGCTGAAATCTGCGAAAGTGGAGACACAGTGACAGTCTCTTGAATGAGACATTAAAAAAGCCTTGGCCTAGAGGCTGTTCCAGCAGTGGAGATTTGAAACCTGGGCAAGAAGCAGGTGTTGAGTAATCGACAGTGCGGCTGCCAGTGCTTTTTAAAACAAGTCAGCTGTTTGCATTTTGATCCTTGCAAGATTTTTTTTTAAAACAAAATTCTGCTGGCTCACTACATAAGTTGGGCTTTGGTTTGGTGGGTTTTTTTTCCTTTCCTGGGGTTTTCAACAGCTCCAAATACAGGCCTAGAGCTCCTACCTGATTTGGGATTGGGTGCAAGAGTCCCAAAGCTGACCTGTTTAATCTCTGGAAGTGAGTGTCTTAAGTAATAATGTTGAGGAATGGGATTCTTTCAGAAACAGAATGAAAAGAATCCTGGTCCATCAAAATTGGGAAACTAGCATGATAATGGTGTGGCTTTTGCCTGTGAGTAGATAGGGGTGGGGTTTTTGTTGCTCTTCACAGCTGTCTGCTCTGGAAAACCAGGAGTGGCAAGAGTAGATTTTGCTTTTTGTGGGTTTTTTTCTCATTCAATTAAGTATGAGCCATTTTGAGACATAAGTCTGTGTTACATAGCAGAATTTAGAATTGGGGCAGATGGTGTTTGGAAGGTTAGAGCAGGGGTGGTGAGCTGTAGGTTCTCCTAGGATGGTGTGTAGGAGCTTGTGTGGCCTTGGCCGTGAGTTGTCATTTGGCGTTAGCATGTGTGGCAAATGCTACTGGAAGGATGGGGTGAAACCGTGAGGCATTTAAAAGTGTACCTCTACTGTAGGAAGATCTTTATTGCAGTAGTATAAACCCACAATTTTTCATTTAGGTAGAGTTTTATTCCTGACTTCTGTGGTTCCTCATTGTGGTTAAACTGGGTTGGTTTTCCAAAGTGACAGTTTTTATGCATGTTTGTGAACCTGGAAAATGTATTACTAATGCCTGTGTATACCCTCTTAGGAAGACATCTCTTCTTCCTGGTGCAGTCACATGCCTCCCTCATGTAGTTGTGAGCACACTGTGAGAAGTGTTTGCCAGGCTGGGAGGTTGAAAAAATCCCAGCTGAATACAGCATGGCTCTTGAAAGCCGGTGACTTTGCCTGGTATTGCTGTAGAAAACTATGGGCTGGGTTTTTAGTCATGTAGTAGCAGGATGGGTTGGTGACATGAGTACAAGACATCTCAAATTGTGCCTCCCTGGTAGTCACCTGTTGCAGTAGGAAGTGGGTGCTTCTATATTGGGCTAGTTCTTTTGGGTAGGGGGTTGAGTTGGCTTTGCCTTTCTGAGCAGAGTTCTTGCTTTCAGAGGGAAGAATGAGACACGATGCTCTTTCCCAGGAGCTCAGAGCTGCCTTGTAGATAGAGGCTGTGGCCCATTATCTGGCTGCCTCAGGGAGCTCTGCAGTGTGGGCACACCTCTCCTGTAGGTCAGCTCAGTTCACTGACACCATCAGTGATCTGTGATGATGATCTGTGGGTGTGGCTTTACAGATCCGGGTTGGTGCCATCTCTAGGATGTGACCAGAAGGTTTCTGTCTGAAGTATGTGCTGTGTGATGTTGGCTGCTTCCAGCTGTGACACAGTGAAATACCATTTCAGGGGTGGTGAGTCCATTTTAGAGCAGACTTGATCATAATTATAGGCTGCCACCAAAGGAATTAGTCTCTAGTCTTTTGGGGTCTTTTTTCCCCAAGATACAGAGACAGGTACACTTCCAGGGAAATAAGGTATTTCATAGGCTCAGTGAGATGATGATGCCATAACAAAGTTTGTAGATGGTAGATTTGGAGTAGATACGGGAGTGTGCAGGGAGTGAAAGCATTTTTGGGTGTAGTAACCCACAGGTCAATTGGATTAAGTGCATCACAAAGTGGTACCCTAATTTCAGATGTGGTGGTGGTTTCTAGAAGTACTGAGGCTGCCACTGTCAAATTCCTGGTGCTGAGTTACACATCTCACCCTATTTTCAAATGCATATTGCTGTTTCTGTCTCAGATCATTAACTGATGATTCTACCAGCTAATAAATTTGAGAGTTCATCTTGTATTTCTTCAGTGCAGGAAGAAGCCTGACTTAGAAGTGTCATGAGTCTTTGAATGTATTGCCTGTGCTATCTGATTAAAAGTAAAAAGTACATCAGAAGATGGCTTGGGTTTTAGAGACACTCTGCTCTGGGTTCAAAGAGATTCCTGGCACCTGGAAAGGAAACAGTGTTGTACAGTCTGTTTGAAAATCTCAGTGTGAATGTTGCCATTTGGCAGGTGGAGGGTCTAAGGGAAGGTCCATTATCCTTGGCTTTACAAACTCTCCTCTCCCTGCAGGAGCCTGCAATTGGAAGCTTTGCTGCATCTCAGCAGCTTCACCTCCATCCAGCACCACAGGAGCTGCTCAGTTGATGCCTTTGCTTGGGCAGCATCAGGAGCAGATGAAAGGGGTTTTAGTGGCTTCGACAAGAATTTGAAATCCTGACTGCTGTTGTGCACATAAGAAGTAAAGTTGCCTGGTTTTACTTTTATCAATGAGAGCCTAGAAGTTGTCGTTAGGCCAGAGCCTCCCGAGCTGGATGTGGCAGGACATGTATTACATAAAACGTGCTCTTTGCTCCTGAGGGTATACAAGAGTGAGGCAATGACTAAAGATAAGGAAAAGTGATTTGGAGGGACTGCAGTAGGCAATTGCTGTGGTAGCATCTTTCCTTGCCAGTGTAACCATGATCTGACGCTCCTAAAAGAGGTCAGCTCAGCAGGGTGGCTACCATGAGGCTGCCATTCCTCTCCACTAAGATCTTCCCTGTTCCTGGTTTAAGAGGATCTTCTTACCAGAAGATCCAAATCTCCAAACAAGTCAAACAGCTCTATTGATTTATTGTTGTTCAGATGTACCATGGAGTTAAAAGAGTTGATTTATAACTCTAATGCATGTGGGTGTATTCCAGTTGTGCAAGTTCTGAACTTTGGTGTTTGAAAAGAAGAGGTACTGATGAAAAGTAGTTAATGCAGTAATCTGTAACAAAGCTGTCCTTTCATTTGAAGGCTGCTACAGGGTAGTAATGAAGATCACAGGAACTCTGGACTCCCTGTGAAAGCGGCAAATGGAAATGACAGAGAGGGAACAAAAGTAGCTGACCCACCAATTAGTCTTCCAAACTGTGGCAGCTTTTTTCCTCTCAAACTAATTACTCCAGAAGAGCCTCAGAGGGCTGTTGCTGAGGATTGACTCCTTGGCATTTGGTAACACCACTGAACCAGAAAACCCAGAAGTAAAGACAACAAAACAGCTTGAAAACAATGTTCTTTTAAGCCTTCTTTGTGAAATACTGTTTGCACACTTGAAACTTCAACTTAAGGCTTATAAAGTTGTTGGAGCCATTGGGATTACCTACGTGTTTGACAGCTGCTGCCATTGTCTATGTTTTTCATTTTGAAGATGATGATCTTGCTGCCACAGAGTCTGTCTCCAGACCTGGAATTGGTGAGGAGCTGTTCTGGGGTCATTGAGCAGCTTTCCCAGGATGTCACTATCCTTACCAGGGCAGACCAGCACCAGGGTATCTCCATAGCTTCCTTAAAGCTGTTGCAGCTGACGTCCATCAAGGATATGGCCCCAGAGCTTGGGTGATGCTGTTTTGATTCAGTAAAATTTTAAAACTCCTCAATTTTTTCCAGAGGAAAATGAAAAAACATTGTCAGTATTTTTGGGGTTTAATGCAAGAAGTGGGTTCACCCAATCACTGTAAGTGAAAGCAAGGGGGAACTATTCTTTCTGTTGTAATTAGCATCAGGGAAATCCAAGAAACGCTAAACCATCTTTTCCCCACATCAGTCTTTCTACTTGCACGTGCTTCAGAGTTGTTGCTTATTCAACACCTAAGGCTTTTTGGTAATTTAGCTACAGCATAAAGCTAAGTCCTGAGTTTCTGTGAATGGGATGCCATTAGCTTCCAGCAATGTCCACACCCATCGGTTGTGAAGGGACAGGGCCAGAGTGAAGCCAGGAAGCTGGGTCAGTAAGGCAAGGCTGGGACCGGACACACCCATATGGGTGCACAAGCTTTTCAAGGGCCCCCACCTAAGTGCCAAGGTGCGGAGGCCCCAAGTGGCTTCTCCCTGGACTTTCTCACACTGTTCCTTCCACATTGCTCAGCTCCAGGGTTACTTGGCTCTGCACCATTTTGGAGCTGACCTCGAACACAGGCAACCCCACACCTACAATGTGAGAAAAGAGGGTGCAGAGCCTGTCCCTGCTCCCAGGACCCTGAAATTTACTGAGGATGAAGCTGGAGAGTGCTGTTTTTCCTAGTGCTAATCTTACCCCATTACCATGGTGTTAGAGGCATTTTCTGCAGAGCATTTTCTTTCTCAAAGGGAAAACATGATGCAAAGGAGAGCTCTGGTCTGAGCCTAGAGTGATAGGCAATTCAGCCATACATTGCTAATAAGCGAAGTATCAGCACCAGGAACTACTCAACGGGAGGTTTGTGTGGGTGTTTTATTATTCTCTGTGAATTTTTGCTTGATGCTGTTTTTTTATATTTATCTGATATTAATAAACCCCAGATAACTGCACTGACGTCAATGGAGCTTGGCTTCGTATCTCTGCAATTAAGGTAGACATCTGACATCCTTAGAAGAAAAATGAGGAAAGTATATTTCCCCCAGAGAATCCCATCACTTTGTTGTCAGAGAATTGTTAATAAATTATTTATTAATTAATAGTCACTCATATGGACTAAGTTAGAATTCCAAACTGAGTAGTTCACATAGGAAAGGACTAAATAAAGAAGTAAAATACTGAATGAAGAGACTAAGGCTTTTTCATGTGGTATCTGAGGCTGGGAAATCTGGATTTAAAGGCTTCCATCTCCTGCTTCCTTTGTTCCTTTAGCCTGTGCTCATATTCTGTATTGCAAGCCAGAGGAGCTGTAGTACCAGCTGTGGGGCTTAGGGTGGTTGTGGATGGTGGGCAAGCACACTTGGGAGGGAAATGGGAAATAGGATTACAGCTGCAATGACAGGAAAATGCTGCTCTGTGTGGGGGAAGTAATGGGATTTTAAACAATCTCTTAGATTTTTATTTATCATCTGATTTTTAATAGAGGAGTTTGCATTCTCTATGCCTTCTCCACAAACAGGATTGGCTAGATTTTAGTTTCCATTTATTCTGCTGAAAGACTCCTATATAAGATCCAGAATGCACAATGGACAATTATAAGGAAAAGAAGTCCTTTTACCAAAATCCAGTGAACCAGTTAGGATGAACCATGTGCTGACCACATCAACTCCTGTCAGGAAGACACCACCTCCAGAAGAGCAAAACCCCTGCTTAGGTGGAGCGGTACAGAAAAAGGGAAGGGAAACCTCTTCGTAAGGAAAGTAGGCTGGATTCTACCCAACAGATGTCACCAAAGAACACCTTCACCTTGCAGCCAAATGAAGGAGCCAAAGTTTTTAGCAATTAGTGCAACTTTCTGAAGTTGAGTCCAGGGATGAAGAAAACCACCCTAAAAAGCAGTAAAACGTAGGCAGAGCTAATCAAATGCGCTTTGCTCACACTGACTGAAAATAAAAGGGATGCAGGGGTGATGAGTCCTCCTAACCAGCTTCTGGTCAATCCTGATGCCCAGAAGATGGGAGCAATGCAGTTGACTTTGGCGAANTTTTTTTTTTTTTTCAGCACTGTGGGGTGGGACTGGGAGACGGAAAGAAGCACTAATACCAGAAAACCTGTTCTGCAGGAAAACCTGCAGATGCGTGCAGGACGGGGAAGGAGCGGCTGCACTCATGACCCAACCTGCCCTGCACACGGCAGGCAGCAGGGTGATGGGGGATGACAAGCTCCTTCCTCCGTCCTCCTTTCCCATGAACCCATTCTCAGCCTTGGATCAAAGAGGGGCCGGCTGGTGTTCAGGGCCTGACTCAGTAACCTGCAAGGAGCTACTGAAGGGAAGGTCCTCCTGGACTAGGAGTGTCCCTTTCTTGCTCCGTGGGACTGCCTCTGCTTCAATGTTAAAGAGTCTTTGCCTTGATCCAGGGCTGGTCAGTGGAGGCGGGGGTTGGTGTCTGTAACAGAGATGTCTGTAAGCTGTTGGAGGGCTGAGATCACAGAGAGGTCCCTGCCCTGCGACCAGTGCTAGGAATTTTCCATGGCCCGCTTTTCCTCCCTAAACTCTGTTTCTTGACAGCAGCAAAGAATTCCTATGAATGTCCCTAGGCTGCAGGAGGGATCTCAGCCGGACTGACCCTACTCGCTCCAACGGGAGAACACCCGTGCACAGACCCTCTGCGGCGCCGTGGGACGCACTCCAGTGGGACAAGTGGGCGATGGGAAGGGCACAGGGTTATATTTTGACCCGACACAAAGCCTGGGTGCCATCTGTGGCCCCGAGCACCCGCCACTCGCGCCGTGGGTGGGTTTGGCAGCCGGGGCAGGGGACGTGGGGCCGGCGGGGGACCGCGGGATCAGGCTGGGGGAGCTGGGGCCGGGCACTGGCTCCTGCGAGGAGCGGTGCGGGAATGCGGGGTCCTGGGAGTCTCTGGAATGCGGGAGGAGCCCGCACAGCCCGCGACACCCCGCGGCCAAAAGTATCCGCCGGGGGGAGCCCGTGGGCCGGCGGCGCCCGCCCGGCTCGGCCCGGCCCGGAGCGGACCCAGGGCGGCGACGAAGGGGAGAGGAATGAACCGGGAGAACGAGGGGAGACAGATTGAGAAAGCATAAAACAAAACAAAACCCTCCAAAAAATAGAAACGGGGGGAGCGGGGAGGAGGAAGAACAAAAAA
>VYZS01052785.1:0-48800 GCA_013400695.1 Neodrepanis coruscans | reverse complement strand
GTTTAGACGCTAAAGAAAAATTTTTCATACTAATTGCTTTGGTATGAATACCCCATTTTTATCGTATTTCCTTTTTAATTTTTGGTAAAGCCACAGATGCATTTGTACACAGCAAAATGAGATAATCTAAGATAAATATGCCAAGCCAGATTTCAAAAAGAGGTGATATTTAGAGTGAATGAAGCAACACTCAATATGAGATGCTAGTAACTTAGAAAGTTACATACCANTATTTTCAGCCCAGCCTCAGGAATTAATCTGTGATCTGCTGTTCCTCCTTCTCACCCTCTCCCCACTGCAGAAAGCAGAGTTTCCTCAGAAATCTTCCCCAGCCCAGGCTGCTGCTCTGTACAGCTCTAGCTCAGAAACTCGTCAAGCAGGTGTAGCTCCATGTAGATAATAAAGGTGTAGCAAATTGGCTCCTGGGTGTGCTCCCAAGACAGGGCTTTTTGGAAGCAGTAGAAATCTCTCTTTTGGTGGTGAGGAAGCCACGCTCCCAGTGGGAGAACAGCTGGACTGGGCTGTCATCCACAGGATGCTGGATGCAAACCCTTCACTGAGACTCTTGGAGCAGGTTGCTCTCTGTGCAGCAAAACCACACCTGAGGAGGTCCAGTAAGGCCTGAGGCAAAGAGTCAGGGTGGGATGCAGTGGTTCAGCATCACCATGCAGCCTGATATTGCAACACGCCCTGCAGTCTGCCTGCGAAGGTCCTGCTTTTGCACAGATACCTGTGTCTTTAATCCTGTAATAGAATCACAGAATAGTCTGGGCTGGAAGGGGCCTCAAAGATCATCTATTTCCAATGCCCTTGCCACGAGCAGAGACACATTCCACTAGACCAAGTTGCTTAGAGCCCTGGCCCCATCCAACCTGGCCTTGAACACTTTCAGAGATGGGGGATCCACAACTTCTCTGGGAAACCTGTTCCAGTGCCTCACCACTCCCACAATAAAGATCTTCTTCCTAATATCTAATCTAAACCTACTATCAGTTTGAAGCTATTCCCTCTTGTCTTATCACTGCATACAGAGAGACTTTAAATAGTCTCTCTCCATCTTTCTTGTAGGCTCCCTTCTGGTACTGGAAGGTTGCAACGATGTCACACCGAAGCCTTCTTTTCTCCAGGCTAAACAATTCCATTTCTCTCATCTTTTTCTCATAGCAGAGGTGCCCCATCCCTCTAATCAACTTGGTGGCCGATGCATGATGAGTAATTCCCTTGGCTTTGTATGCATGGGACTAATTTGGATGTGATCTCTGTAGGAATGAGTCTTATGTGTCATTGTTGTTAATATAAACATATGCTCAGCATCAACATAAAGCTGTTCCAGCCACAACCACTGAAGCACCGCCACTCCATCATGATTCCTGGCTAGTGTATTTCAGAACAGGTTAAAAAAGAAGATAAATCACTCTGCATGGAAGCAGCTAAAACTGGAAACAGTTTGGAAGTTCGCCACACATCACATTTTCCTGTTTATTGGTCCTGGGGGTGCTAGAATGCTTATGATACTCACAACTGACAGCAAAAGCACAACAGTCTGCATGTCAGTATCTTTCCGGTCTAACACACACACAGACTTTGTGTGTATGTGTATTTATTTCTATATATTATTAATTTGATTTTTCAGAATGAAGACACTGAAGAATGATAGCTTCTGTCCCTCCAGGGTGGAATACAGATCAGTAAAAAGGGAAAACATAATCCTGTATTTAGGGGTGAATTTCATCCATCCAGCACAGCAGTGCAAACTTCCTCAACCATAGCATCCTCCAGAGCTGCTCAACCCTAACCTGGAGAATACTACCTCTGGGGCTCAGAAACTGGATGGTATTCTGGTTTTCAACTCCCTTTTGCTGTAGTGAAATATTTCTAGTAATAATAGGAGGCTGTTCAATGTGTGGCTTAAACATTTGCTGAATGACAGCAGCAATGGGACTTAGCAGTTTAGAATATTCGTTGTTCACCCTTATGTGATGTGTGAGATCATGGAAAGACAGAGCAATTCACCTTCTGCCTGCCAAACACTTAATCACCATTTAAAAATTTTACAGCATCCCTTGGTGGATATATATTAGCACCATTTAACTACTTGCAGATATTTTTCAGAAAAAGCAAATTAGAAGAATGAAAAAAACAAGAGGTAAGCAGGGCAGTCATCTTAGCAGGGGAAAGCCACAAAAGTCATCAAACCTGTTTTTTGAATAGGGAGGTGATTACCTGAAAAGTGCTTTCTCTGAGTAGACTGTAGGNCTCCAGGGTGGAATACAGATCAGTAAAAAGGGAAAACATAATCCTGTATTTAGGGGTGAATTTCATCCATCCAGCACAGCAGTGCAAACTTCCTCAACCATAGCATCCTCCAGAGCTGCTCAACCCTAACCTGGAGAATACTACCTCTGGGGCTCAGAAACTGGATGGTATTCTGGTTTTCAACTCCCTTTTGCTGTAGTGAAATATTTCTAGTAATAATAGGAGGCTGTTCAATGTGTGGCTTAAACATTTGCTGAATGACAGCAGCAATGGGACTTAGCAGTTTAGAATATTCGTTGTTCACCCTTATGTGATGTGTGAGATCATGGAAAGACAGAGCAATTCACCTTCTGCCTGCCAAACACTTAATCACCATTTAAAAATTTTACAGCATCCCTTGGTGGATATATATTAGCACCATTTAACTACTTGCAGATATTTTTCAGAAAAAGCAAATTAGAAGAATGAAAAAAACAAGAGGTAAGCAGGGCAGTCATCTTAGCAGGGGAAAGCCACAAAAGGAGGGCAAGTGAGTCCTGGGAAACAATTCTCCTCAAATGGGCAAAGAACTGGCCTTTTAGGTAAGCACATGTTCATTTATTATCTAATGCTACACCACTAACAGTAACACACATGCATTTTTAGGGCAGTAACAGGAGAGAACAGTATCCTAGCTAATCTGCATGCCATTAGGTAGGTCCTCAAGTGTCTCTTGCTGTTGATAACAGGGTCAAACAAGTGCAGCAGAGTCTATCCTTGTGGCTGGACTCATCCTGGTCCCAGGAAGAGCAGTGGATAGAAGTCAGGAATGGAGAAGCTCTGTGCAGCAGCTTCACAGGTTCTTGTGCAGGAAGGGACCCCGGGACAGTGGAGGAGCTGTGAACATAGCTCTGGAGGCTGGTGGCTTCAGGCCAGCATCATGGGTGGTTGCGATGAGAAAGCAGAGAAGTACTGGTGTGATTAGCGGAATCAGCTGTCCAGGCATACATACAGCCCTGCACCATGGACTGGGAAAAGTGCCCATACGCTAATGAGACAAGGCAATTAGCTTGTAAGGGCTTTGTATTGGGACCATCTGTGCCATGCTCGTACAGTACCTGCTGCAACAGACCCTCAGCCTGCCTAGTCGAAAAGCTCCTGCAGGACAAACACTCAGAGCAGAGAGCTCACACTTTTCCTGTTATCACTTCATGTCTTTTTGGAGAAAGCAGGGAAAACGATTATTTTTCAAAAGAACATTGTGTTACAGCAACTCTGGGCATTATAAGCAGCTATAACTGCTCAGAGCAGCCTGAACTCAGTAACAGTCTCCAGACGAGGAGTGCAGTAGAAACATATGCAGTTTTTTGGACAGGAAGGGAGAAGATGGACTGAAGACAATTCTGTGGAAGATTCAAGTACATTTCCAGGAAAAGATAAATGATTCATCACACTTCTAAGAGTGGTTATAGCCATAATTGTGAAAGCAGTAGCGTATCACAAGCAATCAGATTAATTAATAAGAAGCAGAATTACATCAATTCTGAAAATCAGATAGGGGAGAAGAGTTTTGGTGCATTACCTTCAGAGGACATGCTGAAACTTTCCATCATACAATCACCAAATCAGAATTTACAGCTCAAAATCTGCATGAAAGAAAAAACAGCAAAGGGGTCCTGAAAACCACTGGAGTACAGTCCAGCACCAGGGAAGCTGCTCATGCCCTCCTCCCAAGATAAAATGTTCTATTCATTGTACCTTATATTCTAACAGTCCATGGCAGGAAAGATTACAAAAAATTAAAAAAAAAATGTTCCTATGAAAAAGTTCATCTACTTGCTTTTTCATTTGTAAGACAGCCTACGCTTTATGGGGAGAGGACATGTGCAATTAGTTTTGCATCTGTCAGGAAAAAATACCATCCGCTATCTTCCAAATCTATTTGATCATTCAACCTACCAGTAATGAAATAGCTGTGATTTTGAGACAGAATAATAAGACAAGAGTCTGACAGGGTGTATGATACATCTGGGATATACATTATAAGGTTAACTGGGTTACGTGAGTGTGGTGCAGGGTCAGCAGTGCCACGTGGCATTATACCATCCTATACAGAGATTGTAGGATTTTTTTTCCACAAATCCAGCTGTGCTTTAAAAATCCAACATAAATTAAGAAAACCATGCAATTACTATATAGGATATCTAACTATGTTTTAGGATCCATTTTGTGCCGCTTATTACTGTTCTTGCAAGATAAGTCCATGGTTCCAATGAAGTCTGGAATAAAGCTCCTGAAAACTTAAGCAAAGCCTTTTCATACTGAATTCTCGGAAGTCTCATTTCTGAGCACAGAGCAGAAGCTGAGAGAAAAGTCATCCAGTGAATTAGGTCGTACTTGAGTCTTGAGTATTTCCCTGCACTCAGGTCCCTACCCTGTGCAAGATTTTTCAGTGTCTTGTGCAAATGATACCCCGTGCCCCTTCCTCCATGAAACTGGCAAGTATATGGAGGACAGCAGAGAAGGCAGGCCCACAGTAGAGGCAAGGCAAAGAACTGTAGGCTAAGGCTAAGCCTGGAAGAGCTTTAAAGAAGACAGACAAGATCCCACATGCATGGAAACCACAACAAGCAGAGGGGCTGAGCAGCGGAGAGGGTCCTTTCCTGCAGATTCATCTGAGCTGTAATGGAACTTCCAGGTAAAAGGTGCAGAGACCTGTTAAGAGAAATCAAAATGAAAACATTAATGAAATAAAAAAAATGAGGAACGAGAAACTTAGCAAAACCAGCACTCTGTGGAAATCACGGTGGATTCAATTGATGGATGCACACATCAACTGTTCCCCAAAAAGCCTTTCAGAAAGTCAGACAGGTCCTGCTTATTCTTCTCTCTAGGGAAGGAGCTTCCCAGCCATTCACCTAAGCAAAGGACGACATGACAGGAGAACAAAACCTTCATGCTGCTAGTCTGTGACCATTTGGAAATAACTACCTTTTGTGGTATGCAGGTGTGCAAATATTAAATGCTGCTGTCCTATGGACTCATCCTGGACAAAAAATACAACGTGAGCCTCCTCTTTATGTAGAGGTAGTCTGCGTACATAACTCTCATCTCACTGTGAGTAGCTTGCTGGAGCCTATGATAGTCAAGACATGTCACATTTGGCCATAATTTCTTTTCAGGACTGATCCATATTCTGAAACATGGAGTCTCCCAGGCAGCTGAATATAGGGGATCAGGCAGATTTTGGTTACCCAAGCAACTCAAATGTTATGATTCCTAAACAACTGAGATTTTGGAAGGCTGAGGACACTTGAGGGAAATGATTATGGAAAATAGAAATAGTTTTCCAGCCATACAGATATACTGTGGTAAGATCTGATTATTGACATGTTTTCAACTCCTCATAATTTTCTGGATGGCCAAGAGATTACCAAATATCAGACCAGATATTTTATTTTCCTTCTTTCCCTTATTAAATTCAGACACCAGCAAAAGAAGAACTTGACTGGGAAGAGCACAAGGGATGGCCAGCTCCTGCACCCTGCCGTGGCACAGTGCCTCTCGAGTGTGCTGCCTGCAGTCAGTACTTCACAGCTTACAATTGCCTCTCTAGGCTCAAGGAGTTGCAAAACACCAGCTGAGGCTGTAAATTTAACTGTAGAATAATGAAGATTACTGAAGGTCAGGGCATCAGATCTTGATGCCACACCAGTCAGCATTGCTTTAGAGATACCAATACAGCAGCTCAGTTCACTGGACACCAGTGATAGCTGCATGAAGACCATCTTCATCATCACATTTTGAAATTTTTTTAATGTTTGCCTGGAAATCGTTTTAACTGGCAAAGTGCTTTACTTGGGTCTCACACACCAGGCTGATTTCCAGCCCCTGGTGCTGAACAGTTTCCACTGCAAATCAGTGCCCGTAACCCAAATAACCTTCATTTAGCTTCACAGCTCCTGACCTGAATCAGTTCCCCAGTCATTTAATTTGAGGCTTATGATTAATTATGTAGGTAGCTCGTGTTAATCAGCAATTTGTTAACTGTCAAAATGCCCCCCGACTTCTAAAAAACTGTGTTTCTCTAGTGCAAAGTGTCCTCACAAGGAAGATCATGACATGGAACTGGTCAGACAGAACAGTAGTTTCGTGTCAGCTGCTGTCATGTATTACAGCTTTGGAAAAATTAGTCTTTAACCTCTCTACCTCCTCTAGACTGTGTTTGAAAAGGTTAGTTGGCATTCACAGGATATAGCATTAACAGAAATGCTGCCAGTTACCCTATCAAAATATTTTCAAGGCAGGTTTTTCGCAAGTACAACATGAGTCACATCTGAAGTCAGCCCTGAAGTAGCAGACACTGTGATAAGCAGGATAAATCAAATCAATTGGTCTGACTCACATTTCCTATTAATCAACTTTGTAGCGATCCATCTTTTCTGATAGCTGGGCTACGTTGTCTGTATGCCTTTCAGAGGCAAATTTAGGGGTAAGAACCAGCCAAAAGGTCTGCTAAGCAGCCCCATGCAGAAGCAAAAGGAGTAAGAGTCACAGTACATAAGAAAATGTTATAGAACACAGTAAAAATAACCCTATATAGTTGTATTCTGACCTTGGATGGGTAAAACAACACTTGGCCTGAGCAAAGACCACTCAACTCTGAATATTCAGCCCATCACAGTGTGCCAGTTGACAAGACAAGCGAAGAGATTGCAAACTCCTTCAGATAAAAATGGATCATGACACTCACCTTTTGCAGCAGTCCCAAATACCCAGCAGCCAAAACAGTATAATCAGTATAATGAGAACAAAACAACCAAACCAAACCTACGTCATGGACCAAGGCAAAGGCGGCCTTTGGACTCCTTCCCCAGAAAGCCAAAATTGGGCAAGAAAGAGACACTAGTCTCTCTTCTAATGGCTCCTTCCTGGCCTCATGAGCCCCTCTCTTTCCTGCTCCACTTCCTGCCTCTGATGGTCAGCCAGGCATGGAGGGCTGCCACTTATGCAAAAGTCATTGAACACAACAGGGAGAGGAAGAGGGCTATGTGCTTATTGAGGACATAGCTGATTTGGGAGAGTCATTAGGGATTTTTTGATCTTCCATATCCCTGCCCATTGACCAGGTATACCAGTTTCCCCCAAAATATTTTATATCCAAAGTTGGTTTGACAGGTTCATGGT
The DNA here is from genome assembly GCA_013400695.1 of Neodrepanis coruscans. NCBI lineage: Eukaryota > Metazoa > Chordata > Aves > Passeriformes > Philepittidae > Neodrepanis > Neodrepanis coruscans. The sequence continues at coordinate 41,378 of VYZS01052785.1, read as the reverse complement.
CATTGAGGGTTTTGGAGGTGGTCTGGTTTGCTGGGGAAATAATGCCTTTGCATATCAAAAAATGCATGAAGTGCATTCTTTGACACTTTAGCAATCCTAATTTAAGGATTGTGGCTTGATTTGTTAAAATTATCCTAGAAAACAACAGTCGAATTTGTCCCCATAGGATTTCAGGCGCAAGCCCTGTCTCTCATAAATAATTAGGAATATTCCAGGAGCCCAAGAGCATATTAGGAAGTGTCTTCTGGAACCTTGAAAACACCTCATATCATGAACCTTGATGTGAGCATTGATAAGATTTTGAAGAAAAGAGATGCCACAGAAACTGAAGAATTCTTTGGTAGGCTGGAATGTTACCTGGGATGAACGGAAATATGAGGGGATGCAATTTGCAGCAACAGCTATTAGATACAAGTTAGGGAGCTGCAAGGAGAGGAAATCCATCTGTCATGGGTTGCCACTTGTTCAGCTACCATCAGTCTCTGGATGGTTGGACAGAAACAGTACAATGTTCCACTACAAGAATTTGAATCATTCTTATCAGAACAGAGCTAAATAATGCTTTGAACTCATTTCTGGAACTGAGAATTGTGACACATATGCTCATTGCTAAGGCTTTTATGATTTTGGGGAATTGGTTTGTTACATCTAGGATGCTTGTTGTGCTTTGAGATTCAGACAAATAATCACAATTTGGAGAGTGACTGTTTCTTGGCTACCAAAATTCCAGAGAATTGAACTGAAAGCTTTAAAACACTCAAAGCAGCACGCTCCGAAGAGCTCATATTGTTCTCCAAGAGTCTTCATCCAGCTCTGGAGCTAAGTAACATACTTATTTTGGAACAGCACAAGCCAACAAAAATTTGAAAACTAGCATGAAAGTTTAAATATCTTTTGATTATTTTTTCTTGGAGTTGAATTCATCTTTAACAGAAGATATTAACTCGTAATTTTCTGCACTATTAAAGAAATCATAGGATTTCAAAATCACAAGTCTTTCCTAAGTAGTTCATTCTGAATTGAAACATTCACCTCTTAGTACAGCTGCTCCCCTATTCTTAAGTGAAGCTAAATCAAGAGAAGAAGTAAGGACTTCCCTTTTTTTAATTAATTTAATATCTGTGAGAAACATCAGTACTCTGGAGTTGTAAGGTTCAGAACTGTTTTGGAAATTGTGTTCTTTCTAGGCAATGTGCCACCACTAAGGGAGCTCTTTCATACCACAAGTTCCTCATCATTCATTTCACTGATGAGATTTTTGGGATGAATCATGCATTGCTAGAGTTCATTTTGAGGTTTGTCTTGTATGCATCCCAGTGTGAAACATGCAGTTTTACCATGAAAAATGAGTCTGGTACACTGAGACATGGAGGTGACAAGCAGCTATGTGACTTGATGAAGAAAGTAACTTGTAAGTTAAGTAGCTGGCATCAACACTTTTGAGATGACTTTACACCTGAAAAACACCTGTTAAAGCTACTAAATCCCAGGTTCTCCAGTTTCCCCACTGGAATCAGTGGCAATGCACCACTAGACCAATATCTTCTACTTTTAAAACTCTTTTTATAAAAAGAAAACAGGTTAAACCACCTAATAAACACTCCATTCTTCAGAAGAATTGTTCCTGTTAGAATATTAATCTCCAGAGCAGGAGAGGCAAGTTTCCATAGCTGCTAATGGACATGACCCATCTCCGAGGTCAAGATTTCATAAGGATCCCTTACCTCAAACTAACAGATGTCTAAATTATTCTACTGAAAGAAAAAGGCAAGTTCCATGGCAGGGTTGTCCAAAGAAGGACTTGCCCTGTGCATGTATTATCCTCTGCGAAAAAATCTTGTGCGAAAAACAGACCAGAAAGGTTGTAGATGCCCCATCCTTGGAAACATTGATCGTGAGATTGGACAGGGCTCTGAGCAATCTGATCTACTTGAAAATGTCCCTGCTTATTGCAGTTGGATTGGACTAGCTGACCTTTAAAGGTTCCTTCCAACCCAAATTTTTCAATTATTAAAAACAAATCCTGAAGGAGGTATCAATAACTTAAATCCTTGATAGTGGTAGATGGGTCCCTTTGAGCAGTGACAGTTCAGCATCACATGTACTTCTAGAAATTTGTGTATTTTTTTAAGAACCTAGTAGCAGCTTAAAAAAAATAAGGAGTTTCTAAGTGAAACTTGCAGACTTTTCCCACTGGTCAGGCAGTCCATGGACCAATATGTGATAGAATAATAAGGTAAAACACATTTTCCTTACTAAGTATGTCTGATGTCATCACTGCAACATGGAAATATTACAAGTATTGTAGTAAGTTTTCCCACAGACAGAAGTGGACTTTATTTCTACCACCACCCATGATGCTGTGTTACCAAGTCGTGTATAAGCTGGCAGCTATTAGTAGCCAAACAGTCCTTCCTCCTCTGCTCCTCCTTGTTCCCTTCTCTCACAGCATGGGACAGACTGGGATGGGGCCAGGGGACCAGGGTGCCCCCTTGTCACAGATTGCACTGACTCAGCTATAGCAGGACACCACAGCGCCACCCTGCACCTTGATTTTCACAGAGACTGTCTCTGTTTCAGAAGTCACTGGAAATAAACAGCCTTGCCAAACAGAAATCATGTGCATATGTGCATCTGTACAGAGGAATAGACTGATGGTGTCCCTTTGCATAGTGATGCTGTTTATACTCAGGATAAGGAATTGCCAGCTTCCCCAGTGACAGTATGCAGACACCATTCTTCAGTCGTGTTCACTTAGCACCAGCACTAATGTAAAGATGTTTCCCAAGCACCATGCAAGCTTCACTGCCCTTGTTGCAAGTGGGAATTTTTTCCAGGTTATCACCCCCATCCCTGACCTCACCCTTGGGCCAGCTGAGGGCAGGGTTAGCCAGGTCCTGGCATGAGCTGCCAACAGCCTCGTCAGCACTGTGATACCCGTGGATATCACCCATACTAATGTACGTGTTCCCCTTCCCCAAACAGCAATATGACTCAGTAAGATGCCTCAGCCAAAGCTGCCACATAGGAACAGCACTTCTGGGGAACTGGTCCCGTCACCAAATTACCTCCTTCCCCCCACGCAGAGACAGGCTGAGAAGTATTTAATACTTCATGATAGCAATTTAACACTGGTAAAGCCAGGGCTAACTTGCCGTGGCTCACCAGCTCCAGTACCTTAGCAAGGAGGCAACAACTTGGGAAGCCCCTGTAGATCATGCACTCACAGTCTACCTGAACTGAGCAACCTCCTAGTGCTCATGGGCAAGGAAGAGGAAAAAGTCATCATCTAAACTGCAGATAAGTAAGTTTGTTTGTATTGCCTTATTCTTAAGCAAGTTGTGGCCTAAGAAACACATGCTGGAAAGTGCTGGTGCGAGGGAGTAATAAAAAAGGTTGGTAAACAGAACCAGAGTGGCACAGCATATATCACAGAATCACAGAATTAACAAGGTTGGAAAAGACTAAGATCATCAAGTCCAACCTATTACCTAACATCCCATCCACTAAACCATGGCACTAAATACCTCATCCTGTCTCTTCTAAACACATCCAGGGATGGTGACTCCACCACCTTCCTGGTATCTTATTCTCTCTTACATTTCTCCTGTTGCTTCTTCTAATCATGTACAATCATAAATAGGCTATGCTCTTCCCACTTGAATTAATCAACATTTGCACTGACTGTGAGTAGAACTTAGGATAAGCAGGCACTCTAAATTATGTCCTTATTAACCTCTGTAATCCTCTCTGCCCCAGTTAAAGGTGAGGGCAAATTAATATGTATTATTTTGTTCTATTTAATATTTTTCTTTACATACTGTTTCTGTTTCAGTTTCTGTCTGTTCTACCAGCAGAGAGGGGAAAATAGGGCAGCAATTCTGTCCTTCACTTTGCAAGGAAAAGGATAGAAGCCAGGTCTATGGGAATAACAAAAAAGCTGTATTTATTAAAAAAGTCATCTCCTTTCTCTCGATTTGCACTGAATAGATTTATTAGAAATACAAGTAAGTACTCACAAGGGCACTGTCTATTTAAAAATTACTGCATCTCTGCCTGGAAAGTACTTACCGTCCCTTGCTATAAATAAAGCTGTAGCTCAGCATAAATGAAAACAAAACAGAAGTAAAAATCTCTGTTATCTTTTGCTTCTGCTTCCCCCACCTCAGTTTGTGTATTCATACAGCCCTCTCTATCTCTCTGCAGCCATCTATTGCCTCTTTGTATTTACAATTCCTCTCTTTCTTTAGAGGTTTGTTGTATAGCTGCAGCATTTAAAAAAACCCAAACATATCAGGAGGTGGGAAGAAGACAGATACCCTTTCCGCTTTTGTAAGCCAACCGAATGTAAATTGAAAGGTAAAATGTAAATGAAAAGAGTTTAATTTTTTTGTCTTGCTATGATTTCTAGTAGTGAGCTCATTGTTTGCCATTTGTTGCTGTTAACCTTAATCACCTTATTTTTGTTGATTACTAATGAATGTGCACTTTTAGAAAGGGAAGGAGAGAGGCCAGGAGTGGCTGTGCACCCTGGTAGTGCAGGCTGCCCTGTGCCCTGCTCCCAGCCTCAGCTGTCCAAACACAGAGATCTGCTGCCTAGCCATGGGCCGGCTCTAAGTGTCATAAATAATAGGTTCTTGTTCCCTGCCTCCTGGTGTTTGACCCCTTGCTCCTCCTGAGTGAGGTCCCAGCCAGAGCACCCTGCCTCTTTTGCCATCTTACAGTGGGTGCACACATTTCCACACCTCTCTTTGATGACTGGGAGCACCAGAGGGGAGTTGTTCCCTTGCAGCAGCAGCAGATCAATAGAGATCTTTCAGGAGCAAAGAAAACCCTAGTTCATCTTCTCTCCCTTGAGCACTCTGCTATTTCTATTTGTCTTCTCTTCAGTTTGGGGAACAGTCCTTAAGAAGTAAAGTGTCAAAATCAGGAGACAGTTATCATTGTACTGAAGCATATTGCTTCCAGCATACATGTTAAAACAGAAATGCTGGAAGAATCCCTTTCATGGCCCATAGGAGCAATTTTAAAGTGCCTTATAGTAAGTATGCTTTCCAAATCTTCTCTAAGCTTAGCTTCCAGTTATGCTATAAGGCTTGTCTGAATTCAAATTATTATTACATTCAGAAAAAAAGGGCAAATATTTGGTGAACCCATAATAAATTCAGGATGGATGGATACTAAGAGAAGAATAGTCTATTCTTAGAACTATGTAAATGGGATTTAAATAGAATTTCTCACAGAGGTTGTGTAGAGGGATAAGGCGAGGCTTACATCTCTAATGTACTAAGCTATTCTGGATTCTGGATAAGTTCTTTTCAGAAAATTAATTTTTTTTCCCCAATGCTACCAAAAAAAAAAAAAATTTAAGGAAAGGTGAACCTTACTTTAATCAAATGCTAAGTTAATTCATGTTAGTTTTCAAATACCTAGAGGTTCCTTCAGAGGGAGATTGCACTAGAGGCTCATTCCAGGAAACCAAACCACGAGTTCCAGCATGTGCATCAGTTTTCTGGGCTCTAGGAGAGGCAAACATGAAGCCCCATCCTCTTGCTTTCTGGGACAAGTTCTCCATGCTCTGAAGGATTCTGTAGGGTAAGGGTAGCAAGAAAGTGCTTTCACACACTTCCACATGTACCATCAGGTCAGCAGCAGTGTGGGAAATGCCCTCCTATGGGATTGGAGGCAAATGACTTCACTCTTTATACTACTCTCGTTCCTGCTGCTGGCTTCTTGGCCTTTGTCCCCTTCTATCCCAGTGCTCTGATGCAAAAAGGCCCCACTCTTACAACCTCCCAAGCAAATCTGCAAGCACTGTAGAATCAGTTTCTCATGGGTTATCCAAAATGGACTGTATATACACTCCCTATATTGCTTAGAAGCCTTTTATGAAGCAGTAAACCCTGGGGAGCATTGTTGGCCAGCAATCCACCATTCATTTCTTTTGCCCGACCAGCCTTACTATTTATGAGGTGACACGTGATTTGATGGTACTGGTTCCACATGTAATGCTGATGTCATGTGTTTTAGATTTTAAATGCCAGTTTCATTTTGTAGTGCATAATAATTTGTTTCTTTGGCAGTCCATAAAGAATTGCACTGAGTCTTGGCATGCCTGGCTGCAGCAATGTGGAAGGGGAAGCAGGAGGACTTAATGTGCACTAGGGGTTGTACCAAGAGTGGTGCAGTTCATGTTCTCTGCCAAAAACATCATCTGACATCAAGATACATCTATGCATGCCTGGAACACTTGCTGCTCTGAATACTTAGCCAGCAATGATGAACAAGTCTTGCAGTATCTGGGTAATGCATGTTTGATGTTAAGACCCACCCAGCAAGGTCTGATGTAAATATGGGAAAGTGAGGCAAAGCATCCTCCTAAGGTTACAAAAACCACGTGCAAGAGGGAACCCACCTTGCACAATTCCCACAGCTTCCCTTGAACCATTCTTCTCCCCGGTACAGGCATCATCAGATTTTGGCCATTATCTCCTCTACACACAGTTCTGGTTAGAGGCAGCCCACACCTTTAAGCCTCTATTCAAATTTTTTTCTGGGATTAGAGTCCTGCATGTAATCTATCTATCAAACCTCCTACCTAGTTTTGAGCTAGTTTTCAGTGCAGAATTAGAGGGGTATTTTTGGAAAACAGATACTCGAAGAAAAAGACAAGTTGGATAAAGAAATAGAAAACCAATCATTTTTTCTGGCCTGAAACACTCATGAACAGAACTTATACCTCTAAGGGAATACTAGCAGGAACCAGAAAGGCATGGAATATCCACTGCAGTAAATAAAGGTATTGCCATCAGATACAGACATGTATGACATTTCATGCTCGTTTACATAGGAAACAAAATCTTTCCAGTAATTTCTGCTGCTCATGGAGGTTTCTGTGCCATGCCAGAGCTTCCCAAACACTCGAATGAATGCTGCTTGCCAGGAATTACTGCACAGTCATTTCTTTATTATTGCACCAGAGACATGTGAGCTCAAGACAGTATTTCTGAAAGAACTGTAACTTCATAGTGCTGTAAAAAAATTTAATCAAAGGAGGATCACTTTCTGGCCGTAACAGTGTAAAAAGCACCCTGCTAGTGCACTGCTAGCACTATTTGTGCTGGGCCCACAGCAAGTGGGTCTTGATTCTGTCCCATCTTTGCTATCTATTCTACCCAGATAAAATAATCTATCATCTTTGTGAAAGCACAGCCTGCCTGCACAAGCTGTGTATGAATTGTCATTACTATCTCAGCTCCATCAGTCTCGGATAAGACTGTCGTACATAACTGTGCTGAGCAGAGACTAGCTGTGGCTGAAGGTGGCATCTGCTATTTAGTGGCATCTACTTAGCATAGTATTGTAAGTGCACTACACTACAATGCACTATACTGCTGTGTTTTGTTATTAAGTTTACATGGATACAGATGTATCAAAATTAAGGCTCCTGCTGTTGTCCTAATAGCTCACCCTAGCATTGAAACCTGAATCAGTAAGAAAAAATGTGCAGACAAATTCTAAGGAATAGCAGAGAGAGAAAGTTAATCACCCTAAAAACTGACCAGAGGAATTCTTAGAGGAATTATCTGTACATCCTGGTTACTAAAATAAACACATCCATTGCTCCCATGGATCTGGGTGCTTGGTGGGATGACTCATGGAGATGCAGCTGTCACTGTTGCCTGCAGACAGGACCCATCTTCCCCAGGCACAGGCAGCACAGGATAGTCATTCTGAAGCCCACACTTGGCTGCTCCTCACCTGGGAGCATGTGGTTACATGGAATGGCTTGACCCCAGAATCATGTACACTTTGTAATCAGTTCTGGATCATGGGCTGAAGAATTCAGTGAGACCCTTTATGGGCAAGGTTGGGTAGAGGCATGGAGCAAAATCACAGTGTATCAGGTCAAGCCAGTACTTACTGCTGCATATTGCTGTGTATTCTGATTTTAATTTCCCGTTCTTGTCTGTGCCCTTGTTTGCTTTCTGGCCTGAAGTGGCTTTCCCTACTGCAGCAAATGAAGGGAAAGCTAACACCATCTTTAAATAGATGGACATAGAAAAAAAAAAAAAACCCGCCTTGAGGAAACCAGAGATTTCTTTAGGACTGGCACAGCAAAAGAAGTCAATACAGGTCCAGAATAACCATTCTGGGTGCAGTGTGGCAATATTGATCTGTCAGAGAGTTAGAAAAAAGAGTCTGGGTGAGCAGAGACAAAAGGGGAATACCCCAGTCCCTTTTCAGTTCTGAGGTGGTCTAGCCACATTTTTTTTCATAATTTCTGTCTGTAGGTCTAATAAAAGATATTATCTTTTCCAATATATCCTGCCCTGCATTCTGAGGCTCTCATGATAATTATTTTCTCAGACGAAGGACTCTAATACCAGAGTGCAATAAGCACAGCACGCATGCCTTGGCAGGTTGACTAGATAAGGTTATATGCAGTACAACAGAGTTTTTAAATTATTACTGACCTGGCCAAAAGCTCAGTAAGAGTCGAACATCTTGTTCTCATGACATATTGAACCTCTTTTCCAGACCAAAGAACTCTGAATAAATTTCAGCAGTCAGCAATCACTTAGATGTACTTTAGACTCCCCACTCTGCCACTGCTCCTCAGAAAAGATCTAGAGGAATGCACTTGTGATACACTGCCTTCAGATTTCCCCTGTCAGAAAGCATTTATCAAAACAGAAAAGTGAAAGATCCCCATCACCCAACACTGGAGATATCAAGTCTATCACAAGGGGATCAGGATATAAATGCACACAAATGCACACATGTTAATGAACTGAAAGAAAAAGGTGTTTTTAAAATATGATTGCTGCAGAAAAATATTTAAAGAATTAATGTAGAAATTTCAACATCCAGCCTGCTTTGGTTTCCAAGGGATGGGAGGAATTGTCTTATGGCTGTACTATGTGTTGATCTTGCTCACATTCATAATATATTTTGCAGAATTTCAGCCTTCTATTACTTTAAACTAAATGTCTCCAGCAGTTATTCCTTCAGAGATGAGCCTTGAGTTATTGAAATGCATGTGATCTGCATGTAGATGTCTGTGAATCCTGCACGGCCTGGAAAAACAGCTGTGACAAGTAGAACTTCAGAACAAGAAGACAGTATCATTTGAGGGGAAGTTTTAAACTGAAGACACTACAGCACCTTACATCTCATATAATCTTTCCAGATCTGCAATTTGAGTCAAATCAAGCATACTCATTTAATAAGGTAGACATATTTATTATGCACAATGGCCCCAGTGGAGAAGAACAATGTATTAGTGATAGTAGAAACTGGCCCTGCACATCTATCCCAAACTGCCCTTGAAGCCTTTTAAGGCATCAGGACTTCTTGTCCTGTCTCCTGTGGACATGAATGCCCTGAGAAGCTGCATACAGTCTGAGAAGCTTCTTCTGAACAAGACGATCGCATTTCCCAGCACTGCCCTGTCTGAGAGCAGAGGTACAAGTTTTGGTAGGGTGTCAGTAATGCACTGTTTCTTTCCTCTCCAATCCATGGAAAATCAGCCAGTCAGCACAGTCCATTGTCTGCAGTAGTGTCACTGCTCTGTCTTGCCCATCATAGCTCCGTCACAAAGCCCAGTGGAGCAGGGGAGTGCAATGAAAAGGGTCATCAGGCTCCTCCTCCATCAGCTGCATCAAACAAGCAGTTGCAAAACCAAACTCCACAGTGACCCTGGGAAACAGTATTTGTCAGGAGCAAGGGGTGCATGGTGTAACTTTGGGTGTGCTCATGCAACTTCAAAGAAAAACGTTAAGGAAGAATGTTCAAAGAAATATGTGAACAATTAAGACTTAAAAATGCAGTGAACCTCAACTCAACTCCAGAAAATTGGCAGGTTAGGATAAATTTGGTTAGTTCTCCACATGCCCCAGCAAAGCCCATCACTAAAACAAGCCTCCTGATCAGGACAAAAGCAGCAGCTCCTTTCCTCTGAATCTGGCTGTGGAGGCTGCATACAGCATTTGGCCAGGGCAAGCTGCCGGTCATCGTGGTTTCGTCAGCAGCTGGAAATAGTTTGCACACAGAAGATTCATCACCCCTTTGCCATGACAGCATATCATAAAATGTGGAGTTAAAAGGAATGTAATCTCACATCTCATCAAAAAGAAGAAATCTGTTGTGTGTTGGTTTTTCCTTTTTTTTTTTTTTTTTTAGAAAAGACAAAAAGAAAAATTATTCCTTAAAATCTTTCTAGCCCAAACCAACCTCAAGTGGGAAAGTCTGACACCCTGTTTATGGCTCAGTACCTTTTTGTGACCGTGCTTAAAGTTTCTGCATTGATTGCTTTCTTAGAACCCCTAATTCTCTGCTTCTGCAAATATTAACTCTTTAGGGCTTGCAGTATTCTTATCTGAGCTAAATACAGCAAGGGAGATTTGTGAACGGACAGAAGCCCCAGGTTGTTGGGATGTGTGGGGACCTGCAGCATCACACCCATCACAGCAGGGCAAAAGGCGTGAGATGTGTATTTTGGACTGCTAAAGAGGTGACACCTTCATTGGAGAATAGGCATGTGAAGGACCCCTGATGCTTAGACCTCTTTTACATCACTGTCATGCAAAGCTGCTTGAACACATCACTGCCTCCCCCTGCCCGTAACCACTGTCACAGCTGAGTATCTTTCATGTGAAATTAAGCATGAAAGGTAGGCAGACCTCATGGAGTCCTTAACATATCTCCAAGATATGCTCTCTGCCTGGGATTCCTCTTTTGGCCATAGTCATTTGCTCTGTCGTTATTTTAGAGATTGTTCTGACAGGACACTGAAAGAATGGTGCAGGGGTAGATGGGTGGTGTTTATAAGGTAAAGAAAGTGTTGAAGCTTTTTCCTAAAAGTAGAATAGCTTTTAATTCATATAATCTCCTTTTAAAATGTATAGCATAGCCAGATCCTTTGGAATAAAATTGCTGTCTCCTGCTCTAGCTGGGACAGCTGGAAAATTATGCTCAGGATACAACTCACATCTAAGGATCTTCATTTCTCACGCTAAGTGAGAACAATATTATTATCAAGTATTTCTTGTTGAAAAAATAGCTCTGTTTTGAGCACAGCTGTGTCCTGCTTACTCCAGAAGGCCCTGGTGTCCTTCTCCAGGACCCTTGCTTTTCCCTATGAGCAAAGGTGAAGAGTTCAGGCAGGGCTGGAGATGCGGGTGTGAATGTGGACCATGTTTATCCTGATGGGGAGGGGATGCAGGCAGTGCTGACAAAGCATTGTCACTTGTAAGTGAATTATCGGCACACAACTTATGACTAGGCTGAATTTAGTGCTACCCATATAGCTGAAATAAAACCTATGAAAGAGAATTGCAGCTTGAGTCACTGTCTTTAAATCAATCAACCCCCAAATGTCCAGGATGTCAGGGGATGAGAAGTGCATGTACTTGTAAGTGCTCCTAGAATCACACAGTGGGCTTCTTCGAAAGCATTAAATTTGTTTTGTCCAATTAATAGTAAGTACAGTACAATACATATATTTCCATTGTACTTTGTTATAGATGCCATGTCTCCACTCTCTACCCTATTCCCTGTTTTCTCTTTTCCTATTCATAATATTTATTTTAAAAAATGCTCCTAGCATTTCAGTTTCATATTGACAGGAGGTAACATTTAGGCCCCTGCCCCAAATTGTCTCACAGATTAAAATGAAATACATAACACTGCTCAGATGTAGCCACATCAGGAAAGAAATCTGGCAAAGGCTGAAAAGGAGAATTCTCCATTACCATTAGACCAAAACACTTAGATTTTCATAATTTGGGTGCCAACAATTAGACCCTTAAGTTCACATTAATTTCATAATTTGTATTATCAGTACTTAAATTGGTTTTCTGGTATGCTGAGTAACAGGCAGCTCTAAAGGAGCTTTTCGTGGTCACATGATGTTTAAATCTGAAATTGGAAGTTTGGGGTTAGGTACCTGTTTTTCCTGTGTCAGGAGTGGGTCACTGGGAGGTACCAACTGCATGGAGGTTTGATTCCCAATCAGCAGTGGAGTTGGGACCCCACATCACCACTTCTGCTGGGGTACGCAGTCACTGCCCCAGTGTCCTCTGACTTGGGTCTTTCATTCAGGTCCCATGTAAAAATTAACATCCCATTCCCTGCAGTGGTGTCCCTGTCTGGGGAGTGAGCTGAAGAGATCCTGCAGAGACAGATCGCTGCCCCCAGCCCCATGAGCCAAGGCAAGGCTGTTTCTCCCATCCGTTTTATAGACTGGTGCCACTGCTCCCTCACATCTCTCTTCTGGGATACACACACAGCTCCAGCCACTGAGTTAAAAATACTTCCCTGCCCCTCATTATTCACTGCACCGGGTCAGGGAAGTACTTTGATCTAAACAGAAAGGCATTCCTAGGGATATGGTTACATGAAACACATTCTATAAAGGCTCCTTGCCATTAGGCTTTATCTTTGCTTAGTGAGTTTTAATGACATGCACATGATGAGGGCACTCTGGGAACAATTCAAGCCTCTAGTAGGATCCTGTTTGATTTAATAAACCTAAAAATCATAACCAAAATGGAGCCATTCCTTGGCTTCTTCCTTAGCTGTTTTCTGGTGAGAACACACCTACCTTGGTGTTTGTTTTCACTCAAAGCAGCTTATGCTTACTCAACACACACAAAATGTGTGGTCTGGGACAATTTCTCTGCTCCTAGAGCACCGTGTGCTTCTGCACATGTTGTAGGACAGAGGAAACTAGCTCTTTTACTGTCTGGCAATTTGGAAACCACCCATCCCTGTGGGCTCTGGGAGAAGGATTTTGCTGGATCATCAAGTTGTCCTGGGACATGGGAGATGTGTTTGTGGCTGACTGTGGGTGACTTCATCACCTCCAGTCTGTTTCTGTGTGTCAGTATATATTAGACAAAAATACGATAGGATATTTTTCAGTAATTTACTGTATCAGTAAGTTTGTTAACCAATCATGTTTGTGAAACAAGGGAAGGGGAGATTTTTAAAATATCTTAGGTAAAATTTCTCTGGTTATTAGAGCTGGAGCTTTGTTTCTTTTGGGCAGGTTCCAGGCTTTATGCCACTTTCTTAGGTCAGTTCTGTATGAGGGTTTTGCCTAAGGTATTTGGTTTAAAGCCTGCTCTTTCAGTGGTGGTGAGTTGTTTGTTTGTTTGTTTGTTTGTTTGTTTGTGATTTTGGGAGGGTTGGGTTTGGTTTGTTTGTTTGTTTGTTAGTTTGTTTTTGAAGGTTTTGTTTGTTTGGCCTGTAGATTTTTCTGCCATTCAAGCAGCTTAAGTTCTGTATTTTCTTGAGTATTTTTAGAACAGATTAGGGAGTTGAGGAGGTACAATCAATTTTCACAGAAAAAGTTTTATCTACTGATATCACCATTACCAAGCTGTGGTTCATGTCTGAGGTTTTGCTGCATAGTCTTGAGTGTCTAGCACTGCTTACACACTGGGAAGAAATAAAGACACACTATGTCTGATTCTTGTTTCACCAGCATGGCTATAAATCTGAAGGCTCTCCATTAAAGTCAGCAGTGTCATGCAGATATGAGAAGTGACTCACTGTAGCCAGCCACGCTTACCTTGCTGTAATCCTAGAAGGTATTTTTCATGCAGGTGTCATTGCTTTGCCCATTAAACCTTGCTGAGTGAATGGAGAGAAGGTTTTCTCTGAGAAGGGTGCTAATGAAACACAGCTCTGCCATCTTTCCCCATTCACCCCAGATGAGCAGAGCATCCTGCAGCAGCTGCTCGGGAGCTGCTCTGTGTCCCTGGTGCAGCTTTACACAGGGAGCATATCTACATGGGGCAGAGGAAGCAGAGAAACAAGGTACAGGAGATACCAAACAGGCTGCCAGGAGCCCACCCTGAGCCAGAGCTGCTGTCTGGCCCCAAGCTGCCATCAAGAATTAAGTGAAGTGGCCCTTACACATGTGTCAGTAGGAGAAAACCTCTTTAAAGTCAGCAAGGAGGTTCCCACTGCCCACCACTTGTCATGCACTGAGAATTTCAAGGCCATTAGTGATGTTCCTCCACTTCTCAGTGCTTGTGCTTGCGCAGGTCAAGTATTGTCCATACCAAGAGAAAACACATCATGTTGTGTCATCCCTGAATGCTCCCTGTCTTACATTTTGCAGTCAGCTGCCTATGGGCAGGATTCAAATCTTTCAGGCTGCAGGGGATCACTAAATATAGACTTTGTGTATTTTGGAGGAATAAACTGAGCCTTGTGATGCAGGAGGCATGGTGGTATCTTGCCCTCTGATTACAGAAGTCCTAACCAGAAAAACATTTTTCAAAGGGGAATCCTCTGGTGAATTAACTTTATGCCTGGTTACAGGATGATATGGGATCATACTTTCTAGCAAATTTACTGTTTGCCAGAACTGTGTTTTTAAATAACCTATCATCACAATGCAGAAAAATTGAAAGAAAAAAAAAGAAAAACAAAATCAGGGTCTGTCATTGCCCTACCATTCTTGGCATCCCAAAGGGAAGGACTTGGAGAGAATGGGTTTGTAAAATGCTAGAGAAATCAAGAGGTTTTAGTCTGTATCAGGCAGAGGATAGTATGGGAAACACCCAGTTAGCAGTCTCTTCTCCAGGACCTGTGTGCCTCCAGCCCACAGACCCCAGCAGATGTAAAGAGGATGCGGGAATCAGGATTGGTACCTTTTTCCCTAAGACAAAGAAGAGTCACTGGTAACATGGAAATGCAAAATCAAATGGTACATGGAGCTTCCAAGGCTCAGAGTCAAAAAATATAAACACCCTTTTATTTCATTGCAGTTTACATGGGGAATAATATACCTACTGAGGCTGATGTAAACCAAAATTATTTCAGGTAACTCCGTGGGGCTGCATAGGAAGAATCACATTTCTTGCCAGGAATAAAAGCACAAGAATCTGATCCTAAGTTAACATGCCATATGAAATGAGGTGGAAATCATCAAGACTGTGAAAGAGCCTTTCAGTCTGGAGATGAGAGCCCTGACCAGCAAAGACCTACAGACAGCCCAGCTCAGTACTCTGGCCCTCAGCTGCCGTAAAGGAAATTGTGCTTCCTGTTGCTTATGGGTTTGATTTTCAAAATATACTTTACATCTGCTAGGAAAAAATAGGCAACTCCATGCATTTTGCAATAAGGTTCTGCTTGCCCAGAGTCATCTCATCTGTATTTAAGCACTAAATTTGGACACCCAAAAGTAGGTCTTGTCGTAGGGTAAAAAGGAAAGTAAAAACGGTCTTTTTTTCTTACCATGCGAGGGGGCCGAGGGCGCGCCCAGAGCCAGTGGTGGAGGGCTGCCCGCACCCGCGTAGTTTTCGGTAGCCCCTTTCCCCCCGGCGGCAGCAGGGCACGGCACGGCACGGCACAGCTCAGCCTGGTGGTGGCGGTGCTCAGTGCATGCGTGCCTCGGAGCGGCGGCGTGGCAAGGCTCAGCTCTACACGGCCGCGCCAGCTCGTGGCGACCCTGCGGCGAAGGCCCTTTTCTCCCCCGGTGGCGGGTGGCGGTGGTGGCGGCGGCTGCGGCGGCATGGCACGGCACGGCTCTGCCCAGCGCTGCTCGGGCTGGCGCCGCATGGACGGGCTAGCGGCGTGGCGGCGCTGACCAAGCAGCAGCAGGAGCCGCGGCACTGGCGCCCATGCGCGTGCCGGCGGCACCGGCCCCAGTGACAGCCATGGCGCGGCCGACGGAGGCCCCCCTTCTCCCGGCGGCGGGGGAGGGGTGCCAGCAGCCACGTGGTGCTGGGCGCCGCCATTTTGCCAGCGTGCCCCGACACTTCCGGTGTTTTCATCGCTTCCAGCTTGTCCCGGCACTTCCGTGGGCACACAAGGCCTTACTGGGGCGGGCCCCGGGGTGCCGGCTGTCCAATTAGAGGAGGGCCGGCCCCCTGGGACCCATCTACACATGCGCAGATCGGGACCCCCTATAAAAAGGGGAGAGTGACCGCCATCTTCCTCTTTTGGGCTCCGGGCTCGTGGTGGTAGCATCTCTCTTTCAGCGTGGATTCACCGTGGTAGCGGCATCGTCCTCCATCCCCACGCACATGGACGGGCTAGCGGCGCTGCGGCGGCAGCCTGGTGTGGTATTTTCCTCGGAGGGGGAAGCTGTTTCTTTTTTTCTTTGTGATCACGTCTTTTTGTGATTATTCGTTTTTCTCGGAGGGGTGGACTTTTCTCTCTCGGGATTGCATTTCTCTCATGATTTCCTGGGGGCGGACTTCTTCCTTGGGGGGTCGTTTTTTTTCCCCTTATGTTTTTTTTTTCTTTCCCCAGGGGCGGGTGGTCTGGCTATTATCGGCGGCTATTGCCCGGGTTCAAAGACCACATCTCTTCCATCAGCACTAAAATCCCTTCCTGGGGGCTATAGGGAAGGGGAGCGGGGGAGCTCGCGGTTTCTAATTGTTTTGAGTGTTTTTCTTCAGAAAAGCCGAGCAGAGGCTCACACTGCTGTGGGTTCTCAGATCGGCCATGGGCCTTCTGTAATTATCCCGGCGTCTCTCCAGGAGCCCCAGAAAGAGATCAGCACTACTCTGGAGCGTTCTCACCCCAACACGGGCACTGGGAAAGCTTAATTTGTCTGTTTTGTTGCACTTTATTGTCGGGTTTTCAGTGTGTGTGAAATAAACTGTGATATTTGTGTGTTTTCTTACTTTTGGAGTGTGTCTGTGGCTTCTCTCGGACATCTCTTGTCAGAATCGCAGATTTTGTGGTAAAACCACGACAGGTCTTTAATCACTTTAGACTTCCTCTGTAGAAGTCCTCCCTGTACGTCTTTGATGTTGATGGAGCAGCCAGAGTGGGAACCATTCCGGAGGGAGTCCCAGCAGGGCTTTTAACATCTTTTTCAGGTTTTGAGGAAGATCTATCTTGTATCTCTCCCTCCTATGTCTCACAACTTTTAGGATTGGATGGTCCATACAGTGATTTTGTGATCTGCTCCCAGCCATGAGGCTAAGTAGTGTTAAATAGTGTATTGGTAAGGTCCAGAAAATTTTGTCCCCATCATAAGGTATTTCTTACCTGCTCCAGTTCATGAAGCAACATCTGAGGGCCCATTCCAAACTGCAGGACACTGAAAAGGAACTATGGGTTTCCCTAACCTGTGAGAAGGCTGCAGCATCCTTTTGCAGCCCTGGGGGAGAGAGCACAGGGCAGGGAGTGACAGCCAGACACAAATACATGTTCTTTGAAGGCACTTTCTGTTTATTGTTTTGTTAGCAGTCTGCTATCAGGCTGGCTGCTGAGGATATCTGAAATGCTCAGTTGTGGTCTTTAGGCATATGTCATTTACAAGATGTCTTGTCCTTCTCTCCAGAGAACATTGTGGTAACTCGTCTGCAATTGAAGCCTTCACGCCTGTGTCATACAGGTACGTGGTACTGCAAGACATAAACCACAACTGCTGGAGAGCCTGCACAGATTCCTCACGATGTGTGTAATGGAAACAGGTGGAATTTAAACAATACACTTAAGCACTTTTCTAGTCCTCCCCATTAGGGTTTTGTGGCTCTCCTTTATTTAAAGAATACATTTCTGACACTTAAAAGAAGATACACAACTTTGTTTGAAAGCTTTAACATAAGACAGCCCCAACTCTGCTTTTTCTCTCAAGGAAATTGATCAAATCAATATTAAAATGTCTTCGTTGAGAGTATGGAAATGTTTGGATTAAACATTATATTTACTTTCTAAAAATAGATGAAAAGAACAAAATAGGGTCTAAACATACAAGCATGTGGAAAATGTACACATACACAAAAGCAGTTAAGAAACAACTAATGCAACAAATGTTTGGAAAGAAGTACTAGGGTCATCTAGGAAAAAATGCTCCCCAAAATACAGAGCTTCAGCCACTTTAGTTAATATGGCACAACCAGCACAGGCTACTGCATGTTAACAAACACAAGAGAAATCAAATTTATTTTAAGGTCATACTGTGTGATGTCCTTTGCTTAAAGTGGTATCCTATAAGAAGAGGACTGAAATAGTTATGAATCTCCTTGGATTCATTATAAATCCAGAAAATTGTAGTCATTTCTTAATACCCTTGTTTTGCTAAGTATGGGGACAGCTCCAGGGAGATGAATAGGGCTGATGATGGTGAACAGAAATCATCTTGCTTATGTGATTTTCCCTGTTATTTCTGTATTCCTTACTGTGTGCTTGGAAACTGCAAGGAGGGGGTGGGTATTCTATCATTCTGTGCAAGGGGTATGAGGTGTTAGCAAAGCTACCTTATTTGGCTGTTTATCTCTCCCTTTAGAAACAGTTACAGCCTCATCCTTCTGGTCATATGCTGGAACCTGCCTTACTGTCCAAGATTTATTCAAGAGTAACATCTGCTCTCCCAGTGCCAGTGCACCTCACACAATCTTTTGGATACAAGATACATGGACAGCTGATTTTTAATTTGTTAGCAGTTACTCTTTAATATCCCTTTCAGTTACTGCTGGGTAGAAATTAACTCCCTATCACAACATGGTGCTAAATGTCATCTAAATGCAGTCCAGAAGTGTTGAGTAATCATGTGCACTTTGACTTGTAACTGATGTTGTATTCTAGAGGTTTCTCATTGCCCTGAGGTGGACCCCAAAGCATTTTCAAGCTTAAGATGGATGACAGAATCACTCAAGTGGGAAGGGACTTCAAGAGGGCATCCTCCTCATTGTTGTCACTGGGCACCAATTCTTCACTGTTCCTTTTGTTTCTCTTGTTCTCCTCACTGCTTATATTTTCACTTCTATAACCTCCTTCTTAACTACTGACTGTTTTTGCAGTTGTGAGAGCCATCTGGCTGCTTGTCTGGGGCCCCTAGTTTGCAGTGAATCAATAAACCCTCCTGAAGGTGCCTATGTGTCTCTCCAAATCAGCAGTGAGAAATAGGTTGATTCAAGGGTTTCCCAAGGACACTTTACTGTTATTTGTCTACAGTAAAGTGTCTAAATCAGGTAGATCAACTTCCATCCTTCCATGTTTGTTCTCTTTCTCCTCCTTTCTACACCATATAGCTTTTTAAATCTTCTTCTGTAGGTTTCTAGTGTGTTGGTGGCATCATGGTTTTATGACACATGATAACATGGTAATAACTTCCAAATATTGCTCATATTTTTCTGTGTCTCTTTTCCTTACAGTCAATTTTTCTCACAAATATTTTCAGCCTTGGGTAACTTGCTCTTTTTGAAAGTTGATTGTCCTTTCTGCTTTGTCCAGAGAGACTATGTTCAGCTGTTCCTCCAATAAAAGAATGCATTGGGTTAGCTGATGGCCCAGAGTTCAGCCCTGCTCAAGCTGCTGTTCAGATAAAATAGAGCCTAGCACCACCACACTCAGCACAAAAGTCCCCAGAAAATTGTTATATGCAGCAGACATCCGTGAACATCATAGAGTTAACTCACTCCCTCATCCAGACACTTAATTATTTCCATTTTCCAAGTCAGGCTGCATATGTTTAGTGTTGGTGATTTGTCAATTTAATTTCAGAGCTGAAGGCAGGAATCAGGGTGGTGACAGCTGAGAGCATGCTGGCACAAGCCCCAGCAGTGCAGAAGTGTTGGTGCAGCGGCAGTGAAGGAGGGTCTCTCCCTGGCTCTCTGTCATGCTCTGAGTACACACCCCCGGTGAGCGACGACAGGCTTCGGGGTTGCGTTCTCACCCCCATGCTGATGTACAAAATGTCCCTGCAATATGGGATTTTTTTCAGGCTGTACCAGAGCTAGATCCATATTTTCAAAGTCTGTTTTCAAAGTCTTTCTCTAAATGCAAGGGCAAATCTGACAACCTAGTTGTGTTAGATGTGTGTGATGTCGCTGGACTGGGTGCATGTATCTTTCCTTCACAAGTTAGCTATTCTAACTGCTGAGGAAACAAGTGATCGAGCCAAACGCAAAGGAGAAATGGTTCTTCCTATTGTGTTACTTGTTTTTTTTTTCCACTGGTGACAACAGACACTATGTAATACTCCATAGGGTCCTGTGTCACCCCACTCAGGTGAGGAGAGAAAAATAAAGGATGTTTTTCAAGAAATGGGATTTGCCTTAGAAACAAAGTAGGATTAACAGCTCTGTGTAACAGAGTCACAGTATTATACTCTGCTTTCTGTTGGCAGCATTTGCCAAGTGAAACGCAACAAACTCCTAAAAATTACTGCATTGCTGAGAACATGGAGACAGACAATATTACCAGCGAAACTATTAGCACTCTGATGAAGTATAGAAACCTTTTTCTATAGTATCTTCCTGGTAAAATCCTGAAACTTATTTTCTTCTGGAAAGAAACTTATTCTTCTTCAGGAAGAACTCTTTCCTTTGTTCACCACCACCTGCTCAAAGCAAAATCCACTTCAAAGTTATGTCAGGTTACCCTGATGAGTTTTGAACCCTCCTGAAGACTAAGATATCTTGAAGTCCTGAAGACTGCCTTTCTGGGCCTCTATTCTCATCTTCAATCTCATTCAGAAGATTTTCTCCTTATACAAGAGAAATTGCCTATGCAGAAATTGCTATTTGTCTCCATTACTCTTGCCTTTCTCTGTTCACCTTCAAGAAAAGTCCAGCACCATCTTCTCTGCATCTACCATTAGGTAGCTGGCAGTGCAGTTAGGTCCCCCTAAAGCTTCTATTCTGATGGCTGAATAAGCCATGAGCTCTCCTCACAGCTATGAGCTCCAGTCTCCAACCAGCTTGGAAGCCACCTCTGGACTCACTCATGTGCTCATGTGTCTCTTGTACTAGGGAGCCCAGGAATGGATCCAGCACTCCAAATGTGTCACATCAGGGCTGAATAGAGGGTGTCACTTCCATCAACCTGCTGTCAAGGTTTTGCCTAATGCAACCCAAGATGCCATTGAACTTCTTTGCTGGAAGGGCACATTGATAGCTCATGTTCAATTTTTTGTTCCCAGGATCGCCATCTCCTCCTCTGCAAAGCTGCTGTCCAGCCAGTGGACCCCCAGTCCACACTGTGAGAGAGGGTTGTTCCCTTTCAGCTAAGGACTTTCCATTTGTCTTTACTGAATTTTATGAGAGCTCTGCCACTCCATATCCCCAGACTGTTGAGCTCTCTGAAATCTCCAACAAATTCTTATGGACCACAGAGTTTTCACCATAGAAAGGAACTAGTTTGGCCGGACAAAATTTGCTCTTGGTAAGTCCAGTGGGGCTGGATCCCTATCACCTTCTTTTCCTTCAGATGCTGGATATGGGTTCCAGGAGGATTTGCTCCATAATCTTCCCAGGAGCTGCAGCAAGGCAAACCAGCCTCCTCCCTGCCCTTCCTGAAGATGGGAGTAATGTTTGCTTTTTTCCAATCTATTTATGGCTCTGTCCATCTCATGAAGCCCACAGCCACTGCATTGTGCTCTCTTTTTCTGCTAAGGACTCAGCCCTGCTGAAAATAATCATCTCCTTATGCTTGTGGAGGGCATCAGGGACATCTGCTACAGTACATTCAGCTGCACAGAACAGGGGAAGGGTGGATGTTGAGGTGGTATTTTCTTTCTAATTCATTTTGCTTTGCCAAGGGAAAAACTGTCATAGGGGAAAAATCAGCTGTTGTGAATTTACTTGCTATCTTTCTGGGAAGGAGCATCTACTGCTATTCTTAAGGAGCAGGTAGACTATGCTCAAACTCAGGCCACTTCCATCTACCTTTATAGGCAGTTTTCATGCTAACATAGCTGTCACTTCAGGTACCAACTCTCTCTCCCATTTTAATATGGTTTTAAACCCTGAGAGAACTGCACCTGCATATGTAAAAGTGAGGCATATTTTCTTTCAATATTAAATAAACAAACTCACCTTTTGGGGTATTAGAGCAAAACTAGATCCTGGTAGAAATTGCTCTGAAGTGTTAGACTGGAATTATCCTCATTCTGCTGGCCACAACTGTTGTGACTTTTCAGTGGGAGACATTACCATCTGTAATTAAAAATATATGTGCACAAATTTCCCATGGTCAGAGTCTCCCTATAAAGGATGAACTTCTGTGCTGGTAACAGGTATCTTGTCCCATCATCTTTCACCCATGGCATCCTTAGAGGCAGTGGAGTACATGTCCACTTTTGAGCTGGCCCAACTCACCGGCCATGGAGCATGGGAACAGCCTCTAGAAAACTCGTCTTTGTTCAGACAAAATCCTCACTTTGTTACCACATTACAAATTGGTTTTGTGGTCACATCCAGACAGTAGTGGTCAACAGCTAAATTTCCAGATGGAAAATGGTGACAAGTGATGTCCCCTCAGGGGACCATATTGAGACCAGACATTTTAATGTCTTTATCAATGACATAGACAGTGGTATCAAGTGCACTCTCAACAAGTTTTCAGGCAACACCAAGCTGAGTGGTACAGTTAACACACCTGAAGGATGGGATGCCATCAAAAGGGACCTGAACAAGCTCGAGAAGTGGGTCCATGAGAACCTCATGAGATTCAACAAAGCCAAGTTCAAGGTGCTCCACCTGGGCCAGGGCAAGCCCTCGTATCAATACAGGCTGGGGAATGAAGGGATTGAGAGAAGCCCTGCTAGGAAGGATACTCCACATATCTGCTTTCACAGTGGATTCTAGGTAGCTTATGGGAGAGAGAAATTTCTTGCTCCAAGAGCTTTCCAAGCAAGTGAAAGCTATAAAGCACCTTAATCTTCTTACAACTTGTGGTACCTTTTAAGGGCTATTCAAAGCCCAAATCAAGGAGCTGATTTTTATCTGAGAAACTGGCATGACCATACTGGCTGGAGTGACATGAGCTTTCCTTTGCCTTGCGAGCTTCCAGGAAAAATAGCTTTTCTGACCAAACCTATCTATCATCTGCCCAGTCCTGCTGTGATACAAGACAGTACATGAAGAACCATCTTTGTGGTGCCAGAAAAACCGTTATTAGTTTCTCTGCTGACATTTTGGGAAATGACACCTTCACAGGGCAGATCACAATGTGGTTTCCCATGGAGCTGCAGAAGGTGCTTTGTTTCAGCCAAAGCACCATCGAAGCCGAGTAACAAAGTCAGCCTCCAGCAGGGCTGGGGAAGGCTTTAATCAGCCATTTAGCCAGCTTATTAAAGCATCTGTGAGTAGTAGCAGATTTGCTGGATCATCCTCCCCCCATCCTCAATGTGAGCAACGTGCATTTCCCAAGCCCCTGAAAGCTTGGCAAACGCACCAGTGATCCCCTGCACTGGGGAAACCAGACGGCTGGTACAGAGCCTGTGCATCATCCTGATAGCATATAAACAGTGTTTTTAGGTGAAGCACAACACACAGGGCTTGCTCTGGCACACAGCTGTACAAAAACATTTTGAGGCTAAAGAGAAACTCTGGGTACAATGGAAGCAGAGAGTGAGAGAAGAGGAGCTAGGACATTAATTCAAATGGGAAAAGCTAGCCTAGTTTGCAAAATCTGTCTGCTTATTTGCCCTCCCCTGATAATTCCTGTCCTTCCCCAAGCATGGGGTAAATTATTCATTCAGATTCTAGAAGTTATTTGAACAAGATTAAAAAATAAATTACACTTGTCTCCTTCTATGAGGTTGAGCTATTTGAGAAGAAGTGCTGTTTGTGTCTGGCATAAGCCTTGTCGTGGGAAATGATGGAGGAGGAGAGAGGAGAAATTATTGACCAAAATGGAAAAATTCCTAAGCTCCTCACACTGGAGCTTCCTGGGGATGTATCAGGGCTTCCAGGATGTGGAGAATGGATGAACCTCATCAGCTGAAAATCAAGAAGGACAAGACTAAGTTACACATAAAGCCAGCAACAAGATCTTTGTTTTGGGTAACACTTCTTAGCCTGGAGAAGAGGCGGTCAAGGGGAGAATCTCATCACTTTCTACAACTACCTGAAAGGAGGCTGTAGACAGGTGGGGATTTGTCTCTTCTCCCATGCAACCAGTGACAGAATGAGAGGACACAGTCTCAAGCTCTGCCAGGGGAAGTTTAGGCTAGACAGTTGGAAAAAATTCTTCACAGAAAGAGTGACTGGCCATTGGAATGGGCTGCCCAGGGAGGTGATGGAGTCACCGTCCCTAGAAGTGTTTTAAAAAAGACTGGATATGGCACTAGTGCCATGGTTTAGTTGATGAGGTGGTGCTGATTATAGGTTGGACTCGATGATCTCAAAGGTCTTTTCCAGCCTAGTTAATTCTGTGATTCTGAGGTTCTTTCTAAACCCTCTGATCAAAAGCAAAAATTGAAAAGTACAGATTTCTGGGGTGACTAATAAAACATCCGTTTGAGCCACCTCAAAATCTGGGAAAGTTTAACTGAGCTTTCTGGTGCTCAGATCTAGTTTTCCTCACTCCCAAGCATAAATCCTTTGGCTTAAAGAGGAGAACAGAAAAAAAACCTCCATCCAAGTAGATAGTTTAACAGATCGATAATACTTTAAAGGAACTATTTCACTGTCTGTCTTCTCAACTACAGCAAAAGTAGGGCTTGGACCAGATGCTATAAACAGGAGTTGTGCATTGCTCAGATTTTATCCAGGCTGTAGAAAACTCCCTGCACACTTGCCCCAGTAAGTTCCTCTGAGATCCCTCAGTAAGCCTCAAAGACCAAAAGCATCAGTGGCACGGCAGAGCAGTGCAAGACCACATCCCTTTGCAGACACCTTCCAGAATTCAGTGATGCTGTGCTCTCTGCTGCTGAGGCAGCAAGAGTTCATGCAAACAGATGCTGTAATCCAGCACAACGCAAATATTGGCACAAGCTCAGAGAACTTCTTCGTGTTTATTTTTCACAGACTGTAGTGAAACCTTTCCCAATGTATCCTGCCAGCTGTGGGTGGTGGAGCCCATGTGCACTAGATGGGTTGATGGCTTTGTACTTGTGTGTATGGTGCTCCATCTCCTCAGTCACACATCTTCTAGCTGAGATCCTCCTCAAGAAGCATTGGATGAGCATATTCCACATGCTTATCAGAAGCCACCAAACAGTGCTGGAGACAGCTGTAGAGTCACAGGCTATTACCATGCCATGGTGTGCCCTAAATATGGGTGGGTGCTTATGCCTTTTCCCTGGCCTCTCTTTTTAGTGTATGTACAGATCTATCAATGCATCTTGGGAATGACATTCTGGAGCATTTAGTTAAGAAATGTGCTTACCCAGGAAATGCAAGTGCCATTCATCATGCCAGCCATGACTGCGTCATTGCCAGCATCCTTTTTGCTTGCTTTGGCTAGCTACCCCAGTAATCTCCATTTCCATGTTTCAAAGTCTTCTAAGGCATGGAATGTCTTGCTACATGGCTTACGTGTCTTCCTACATCATCTTCCCAAGTCTTCTCCATGCAAAAATAACAAATAATTATCTTTTTCAAACTCCAGACTCACTTTGTCTATAAAGATGGTCAGAAAAAGGGAGGAGTGCCTCATTTTGTGGGAGCAGCTCACTTTCTTTCACCTGTTGGAAAGAAACTACATTTTCACACACCTACAGTTCATTTGACACAGAGTTATAGGGTTTTGGGTTGCCTTTATTTTCTTGCAATACAATTTGCTTCAGATTCTGACAGAACTCTTTGGAGATTAGAATGTTTTCATATGTAGAAAACAAAATCTGTACACTTAGAAAAGTAGTTTTAAATGTCTTTTCCCCTGCCAACATATTTCTAATAGGGTAGAAAAAACTTATTCCAAATATGCTCATCCCACTTTGCAGATCTTGTGCAGTCAAATAACTGGCAGATGTTAAGCCAACTGTTTCCCATTTAAAAAAAAAAAAATTATTTATAAAAGAAAATGTCCAGTCAGACATTCTTCCCTTTCTGTTCCACAGATGCCTATTAAATAAAACCTCCTTGTATCACTCATCTATGGAGTCCTCTCTGCTCTGCTCAATGTTTAATTACAGTTTTGTCAGAAGTGAGACATAGTAAATAACAACACACTGTGGATCTGGGTACTGGGGTTTATTTAAGAGCCTACATATTCTGAGCTTTTGCCCTCTGTCATTATCTCCTGCACTCACTTCTCTGCTTCCTTGTGGGCGTTCATGTCCCTCCAACAGGCAGGTCATAGCTCCCTGGGATGCTCAGCAGAAAGCCAGGTCAGGTCCTGCTGTGTCACAACTACTGGCCTTGGGTGTCAGTGGCCAAGGACCCCGGGCACCCCCACCACTCTTCTCCACACTTCTTCCTGATCTCCAGGATCTTCCCCGCCTTACAGGGTCTGCTCTCCAATATTTTTCTTTCTGATATCCCGTCTTCACGGGAACCCTTCTATTTTGGGACTGGCTTTTCTCTCCAGAACCCCAAGCCCCTAGTTTTCCCAGCTAAATATCCATATGCAGAAGCTCAGCAGATGCTCAGCCTCCTACCTGGTCTCTCTCTCTCATGATTCTTTATTTAGTGGAATATTCAGGTTGTGCTGCTTTTCTGTAGCTCTTGTATTATCAAAGTTTGTAAGCAGATCATTTCAATCACAAATTTCTAACAAGTTTCTGCTTCAGTATACAAAAGCTCAATTTTGGACGGTCACATGCTCACACATACATATACAACAATCTGCTATGCTGCCTGTTAGCATTCATAGTTAAGATATTTTTCCACCTACAACAACCATCAATAATATGTTCTTCCAGAGATACAATTATGTTTACTCACTTTAATTTCATTCTCTCTGATGAAATTTCTCATCCCAACTATTGACATTTTCTGTGGATGATACCCACATTGATCTGTCAAGTACCAGTGTGAGTTGCAAAAGCAACACTCCTAAAAACAAACACTTTCTTTGTCAGAAAATATGTTAACACAAGTTTCCATTCTCACATTAATCTACATCATATTATATGAGGAGATAGATGAGGAAAGATGTAGGAAAAATCATGGGTTTATGCTTTGGACATATTTCGCCAAGAGCATTGGTTTGCATGAACATCTTAAGTGCAAGGTTTTAACTTGAACACAGCTCAGGAGTGCTGAGATATTTTGGACAACTTGAGAGAAGATGCTCCAGCTGATGCAAGAGCTAAGGACCTCTTACTATAGCACTTATAAGAAATGGAAACTATTAGTAATACTTGTCTGAGAGAGGCTCAGCTTTCATCAACTGTCTGTGAGAGTAGCTTTGGAAATGACATCCACCTGTCAAGTCAAAGAGGAACACCATGCAGAAGGCAGAGAAACCAGTGGTGGCTCCAAAAAGTACATTTAAAGGCTGGAGTGAAAAGTCAAGAAACTAGAAAACACTTGGCCTGCCAGATGCTGATTACATGACTTGATTGTCAGGCAGATACTGAGAAAAGCTGGCAGACTGTGCTATCCAAACGAAGGAGCAATTTCAAATTCAGCTTGTTTTCCAGCAGTTGAATACTTTCCCACTCACCCAGTGTGAAGTTCCTTCCCACTCTTTCAGGGATGCCTGTTGCACACAGTCCTAAGGATCTTGTTTCACTGCCAAGCTGCTTGTTCAGCTTCACTGTGGCTGTTACACTGCATGCCCAGAAACATGCTAAGATCCAATGCGATGGCACTTGTGAAACATGTTCATAAAAACAAAGGAATTCATTAGAGGATGCAGAGGCATCAGAACAGCAACCCCCTCCTGGGGTTTAAAAGAGGACCTGAGTTATCCTGAAGGCATCAGGTAAGCCTTTACTCCTTCAGAATCAACATCTCCCAGGACAAAAGATAAAACATAGGATCTTCATCTTTTGCAAGACAAAATGCATTTTGGATCTTCTTGCTGTTTCTTGTTCATATAAGGACATGTAGATTAATCTCTGGTTTTATTAGACAATAGATCATTAATTTTTTTTTGCCAGGCAATCTTAGGAATGATTAGAGGGGTGTTCAGCCAATGCCTTTTTTTCCTCATATTCCAGTCCTTTGCAAGCACAGCACCTCAGCACATGACACTGAGGGCACAGTAGCTCTGCCCTGGACATACAGACAGTAACGCCAGTCCTGGTCTCCATAGACCAATATACAAAGTGGTAGTGCAGTGTGCTTGCATGCACTGGAAGATATGGATAAGGTCATGTACACTAGAGGAAGGAGCAAAAACATTTAGGGTTTGACATAATAAAAGCATTTTCTCGGAGCCTGACTTTGAAGGCATCTGGACATACTTCTGTCCTGATGTGTTCTTGCAATGCAAAGAACTATGTCTGGTACATGAGTAGCAGCTGATTGCTCACTATTGCATCCAGCCCCAGTACCAGCATGGAAGCTGATTCCTTTTCTATCAACTGGGTGAGTTTTGTGTTAGAATAGTCCTGGTATCACCAATTAAATTATTCACGTAACTTCTAGAAAAGAGAGAAGGATGGGGCATGATTCCTTGCAACAACAAGTAAACCCAACCTGGCCATTAAAGCAGAGAGCCATAAGACAGAGATGACAAGGAATGGGTATTCCTTCTGCTATGGGAGAACTGCAGGTAAACAAGCAGTGTCCTAAGAAATCAAAACATTTGTTTATACTTCCATAGATTTTGTGCATTTTAATAATTAATAATAGAAATAAAAGAGAAGATAGTGAGGTAAAGGAAATACATGGATGAAATTTGTGACATACACAGTAAGGCTGATGTTTTGGTGTACACATATCAAATGTGGTTGAAAAATATTTTCATTTAATAACATTTTATATTTCAAGAACAATTCAGATGGAACTACTCACAGTCTTGTATAGTGGTGATTCAGGTCAGAATTAGTTTTTTACAACTGCAGAAAGACTTATGTTTTATTACTTTCTTAATGAATGAGAGTATATCTCACATGAATTCTCACACATATCATCCTGTCCATGGGCAAAAATGTGAGCTTGGAATTTTTACCAGGGACACTTCTAGGAGAAATTAGAGGCTTAAATTTTTCTAGCTGTCTTTGCAGTTCTCCAGTCTATTGAAATTTGAAACCTTCTAAAAAATTACAGTCCAGCCAAGGTCAGTTTGTAACAAAGCATGCTGTGTTTGACCTGTGAGGTGCTTGCAAAGTATTCACTTCATTTTATTTTAGTCTTTCCCACAAAACATGTGAAGGTGAAAGTTTGCCCTTAATTTTCGTTCTTTTGATATATGCTTACAGTGGCATGTGTAGAACAGTACTTGCCTGCATCTGCATTTATGAAGAACAAGACTTAAGGGTATGTAAGGGTAGGAAAAATAAGGTTTAGGCTAAAAAATAATTGTTGTTATATGTAAAATGTCTTCCATGACTTTAAGGCCAGTTGCTTCTATTTGATCTTGGTTTACATGTTCACAGATGGAAGTTACCTTAAGTCTGTGGTTAGAAGAGGGTTGTCAAGTAGGAAGCTGACTCCCACAGACAGACTGGGCAAACAGAGTGTGCTGACAGCTGCTACAGAAAGGTGAGAGGAAATTCCTGGCCGTGTGTGGCAAGCTTTAGCCAGGCAAGAAAGCCTAGGAGCATTCCACCACCCAAGAGGTTTCATCTGGACGTGTGCTGGTCGTGCTTTACACAGGCACCAACCAAATGTGGCCATTACAGAGGCAGGCATGGAACCTGGCTGGAGAAATTTCCACAAGACTATTTCTGTCTGTGTTAGTCAACACAAGAAAATTGAAATGTGCCTGTGTCGTGGTTTTACCACAAAATTAGCGATTCTGACAAGAGATGTCCGAGAGAAGCCACAGACACACCCCAAAAGAAAGAAAACACAGAATGGCCAAGAGTAGGAAACCTGGGACTGGTCTGCTCTGACACAGTACCTCAGCCCTACAAAAATTCAGAGGGGCCAGCTACCTGGTAATTCAGGGAGGATATTGCACAGTCATCACTTTCACTTGGATGGTTTGTTCCTGAGTGCCTGGGAACACGCTCAGGCTGTCTACCCTGTTAAATTTATAGCACAATCCCAGCATCATTTTGGAGCAGAACAGCTAACCCACCTCAACCAGTCTCTGGACACAGCTGAGGGGGGATTAACAATAACCCATGTCAGTGCAAACATCCTGTTACTTCAGTGCTGTCCTCAGAGCCAGCACTGGATATGTCTCACATGCCAGCACAGACACAGGCCCTGGGTGTGTGTGTGACTTCTCTCGGACATCTCTTGTCAGAATCGCTAATTTTGTGGCAAAACCACGACAGAGCCCTTGCCTGCACACCTTGCTCAGGCTGGAGGAGGTGGGTTTTTGCCCACTCCATTTACTCAACTTTCAAATGCATGGTTGGAGCAGCAAGCATCAGACATATCCAGCCCTTGGCATCCCAGGTTTTGCAGCACCATTGGAGTGAGTAAACTCAACTGTCTGGGTCACTTGTTCATTGATTTTCTTTAGGGAAAGATGATTTACAAAATGAGAAAAGCATTCCAAAGTGAGTGCTTATTTTGCAGGCAGCAGCACAGGCTGAAGCTCCAGACACAGTGCTATGCCAGGACCTGACAATGCAATAGTAGAAGTCATAAAAATAGCACAAAGGCGTGAGCTAACCTGCTCTCAAACTTCTTTTTTTAATGATTAATTTAATTCCTGATAACACGTTTCTCACTTCCATTTCACTATTTCTGAGCTGTCTTGTTATGCAATAAAATGTTGTTTCCTTTGGCTATTTGCTGTAAAAATGACTCTAAAAAACAGATTGTGAATGAAGAACAACATGTGCCAGTTCTGTCAAAAAAAAAGAGACTCAGCTCACAGTTTGGCAGTCACAGGAGGAGCTCGGGACTGTGCCAAGGAGGGGGGTCAAGCCCAAAATAGACCCTGGTCTGAATAAATGTGTGGTGATGCCTCTGGGCCAGGCAGCTTGAGCATCTCTTTCTGCCTGCAGACCATCTGCTTGCCTTAAACATGCAGTGTTCCAGTTTGTATGTTTGCAGGAAGGGAGGAAAGAAAAGGAGGAAAGGAAGGGAGGCAGGGAGGGAGGGAGGAAGGAAGGGAGACAGGCAGGGAGGCAGGAAGGAAGGCACACAAGGAGGCAGGCAAGAAGGCAGGCAGGCAGGAAGGCAGGCAAGCAGGAAGGCAGGCAGGCAGACAGGGAGGGAGGCAGGCAGGCAGGCAGGCAGGGAAGGAGGGAGGGAGGAAGGAAGGAAGGAAGGAAGGAAGGAAGGAAGGAAGGAAGGAAGGAAGGAAATATTTTCTGCAGTAGCACACTGCTGTGTGCTGTTACAGAGAAAGCCTTGCCTCTTTGACATCATCAGACGCGTTTTCTTGCATCTTCTCATTCTCCCTCAAAACTCCTCTGATGACCTTTCACATAGGCAGTGAACACCTTTCCCTTTCCCTTCCATGTATCTGTAAACTCCTATGGATCAGTCCTCCTAATGCCTCTTACAGTTCTTTCCTGATACACTAAATTACTGTATTTGTTAACATTACATTGTTGTGGCTGCCCACCTCCAGGGTGTCCAGTAAGCTTCACATTCTTGTTCTCATCTCTCTGCACCATCAGCATATTTAGTGGTTCCTCTCTCTATGCCACAATGGCTCTGGGCTCTCATGAGGCTCTTCTCATTTCTCTGAACAAACCTTTATGTTGAACTTTGATTATCTCATCCATCATCTTGCACTCTTTGTCCCTTTGTTTTCCATCTTGACTTCTTCAACCTAATCTAAACAGTAAGATCCTCCTTTGGAGCAGGACTTCTTTGGACAAGTCCCTGAGCCGTTGTGGCATTATTTTGATGGGGCATTTATTGTACACACAACAGGAAACACTCTGCAAAAGCACCAAGGACCAGAACTGCTGTGTGTGCTCTGAATGGGGTTTTCTTCCCTGCTTTCTGAGTCCTGGCTTCACATTACAAAGACAACTCAACCCACATGATGTAAACGGTATGACTTGACTCTACACTGCCTGTCTTATGAAGCAGAGCAACACTTTATGCCTCTGCAGTACTTCAATCATGTTCAGGACCTCTTGAGATGGCATATGATCTAAAAAAGCCATATACAAAAGAGCTGTATCTATACTGGACAATGAAGGCAAGGCCAGCTGACCAAAACTGTAGCCAGTTGGAAACTGCTCTTGATATATAGCTAGGACTGATACAGACACGCAAGTTGCTGTACTCAGGGATGTTCCCTGGCCTGTTTTATTTCCTAGGAGAGGGATAGCCAGACCTTCTGTACTATTGTTCATTACAAAGATATTTAGCCTATCCATGTCCTTCCTCAACTCCCTGTTGTTTCCCACTGCAGACTCACATTCTCTTGTCTTCCAACTCCCTCTCATCTTCATGTTTTTGTCTCAAAACCATTTTTTCCTATGAGCAACTTTTTTTCCATTCTACACGTACCAAGTGGTATTCTCCTCTCTCCATTTTCCAGGCCTCTACTATCACCTTATTTTCCACTTCTTAATGACTATTTATGGTACTGCTGTAAGCATAGTCTCTAACATATGCTTCTACCTGCTGCACAGGCATACATATAGGCACAGGTGTGAGCATTTGTGGGCAACTTGCTGGGAACCTGGAAAAGGTGGAAGCTCCGAAGGTCTTTGGAGAAGGCCTGCACACTGCAAGCTTTTCTGGTTAACAGCTCAGTCTTTGTTTATTGCAAATTCAAGGCTCTTTCTGATGCTCTTTTTCATGGATGAACCTTGCCTTGGGCATGATCTGATTTTAAACTTACAGCTAGATGTAAACATAGTTGGCCTAACAGTCAGCACTCCCATAGAGATGGCAATGCCCTTGGTAGACATGTTATACTGATGCTTCAGTGACACATGTATGAACCTCTGCCACTGGTGGGTCCCAATGAACTCCGTCACACAGCCTTGTAAGCCAGGCATGACCTTCACACTGACCTTCTCTGCTCCACATAGCAATAAGGCACTAACCTACAGACCAGTTTAGCATCAAATGAATAAATCAGACCTGAGTTTTGAGGGCTTCCTTGCAAAAGGGAATTTTACATTTCATCTGTTACAGACAAAATAAAGTGTTACAGCCGCAGGCAGTCTGCAATAGCTCTCTACAAGCCGCACAGTATGCTGTCAGGCCCGGGCAGTGTGTCTCACACTGCTGTTCCCTAGGATGAAAGACCTGCTCCTCCCCCTTGCAATGGCTGGGGCACTGTGATTCATAGCAGTTTCTTAAAGGTGTTCAATTAATATCCCACAACACCCAAACAGATTGGGCTTTCTCTAAATGATTTATTATTGCAACCGAAAACACTGAACAAAACATGGTATCTAAGAATACTGTCTGTGAGAAAAAATGTTTCCTTACAGAGTTTAATTTCTCTCTGATAAAAAAAGAGAGGGCACAGCACAAAAGAAGGCTAACGCTTCCACTTTATTTTCTACTATGATCCCAACATTCAGGAGCAGGTCTAGAGTTTTGAAGAGATGTGAATGTCAGTGGTAAAACAATTACAGAATAATGACAATAACTTAAAAATTAAATGTACTGTATTTGGACTAAGTTCTAAGGTAGAAACCAACAAAATTAGTACTGTCCAAATTTTTAAAAATCAGTTTATACATTGGTATGAAAAAAAAGTACCATCTATAACACTCAACTCTTCATTCCACTTGAAATCTATGGTTAGTGGGGCTTGGAATTCGGGCCATCTTGAGGAGACTTCACAAACATTTCACTAGTTTTACTTACTCAAGAAATGCTGTGATGGAGTTGTTGACATCTGTGATTGCTTCTTCTGGTTTGATGTCTCTACACACCCACCTTGGCTGATGACAAAGTTTGTGGCTAATTGATTATAGTTATTCAGCCATTTCTGTCAGTGTTATGAATGGGGTAAAAACTGCTGACATCCACCCACAATACTGCCAAAGAGCACAGAATCACAGAATTAACTAGGTTGGAAAAGACCTTTGAGATCATCAAGTCCAACCTATTATCAGCACCACCTCATCAACTAAACCATTGCACTAAGTGCCACATCCAGTCTTTTTTTAAACACTTCCAGGGATTGTGACTCCATCACCTCCCTGGGCAGCCCATTCCAAAGGCCAATCACTCTTTCTGTGAAGAATTTTTTCCAACTGTCTAGCCTAAACTTCCCTGGCAGAGCTTGAGACTGTGTCCTCTTGTTCTGTCACTGGTCACCTGGGAGAAAAGACCAACCCCCACCTGGCTACAACCTCCTTTCAGGTAGCTGTAGAGAGTGATGAGGTCTCCCCTGAGCTTCCTTTTCTCCAGGCTCAACAACCCCAGCTCCCTTCAGCCACTCTTCATAGCAGTTACACTCCATTATGAACTCTAATAGCTGAAATAATAGTGCCTTCTGTGGCACAACTCTCTAAACCAAAATAGCATGTTAATCAAGAAGTGTCACTGGCTGTTTTTCCCAAAGGTTTATGTCACTGTGAAAAACAGGCAGAAGCTCATAACAAGCTGAAAGGGAGACCTCTAGAGCTGAGAGATGACTGACAGATACTTGTAAGTAAGAGCAAAGAAATGACTAGTCGCTATTCAATTTCTCTTTGGTTAGAGAAACAGAGCTTCATTAGTCTCAATAAGTAAACAGAATGATTTAATATGAAAACCTTGTGGTAGGATATTCACGGTCATATCCCAGTGTGAAAGATCTGCATTGATTTTTTATCTTTCCTCATCCATTTAATTAATCGAAATTCATACTGCATAATATACTTCAGATTACATTTCACTTTCTTTGTTCACCTTATGGCCCTCTTGACACAGTGAAAGCTCTGTCTGAGCAGTCATAATTAAATACAAGCACTATCTATTTTGTTGAAGCCTATATTTATTTCACAACTTCAGAGAATTGCTGGAGAAATTACTGCTAACAGATATCACTGCAGGGACCAGGCTGGGGCACCTTTCTGAGCATGGTTCCTTGGAAGGTTCCCGTAACCCACCTGCCACTCAGGACCAGTTCTGCAACTCATCACGGCTCCTATCCACTTCTTAAATGTTTTGTTTTTATTCTATATAACTTGTTTTTAATAAGGCACAGTTACAAAATTACTTGGTTTATATTCTCAGGGGCTGCCAAAGATTTAAAAAAATTGGGGGGGGGGGTTGATTTTACCCCAAGGCAATCTCTCTATAACCCCCTCCCCAAAAAAGCTCACACTGACAGCTTACTCCAGGGAGATTTATGTTTTCTTAAATGAAATTAAGAAAAAGCTTATGGTGTGAAATGAAAGGCAGCATGGTCCTCCAACACCCATTTTTTTCTTCCCTCTCAGGCTGTTTAGCACAGGAGAGGAGAGTGACAGGTACACTTGCCATCAGCAATGGACAGTCTTCACCCAGGGAAATCACCATGAGGATTC
Source organism: Neodrepanis coruscans (assembly GCA_013400695.1). Lineage (NCBI taxonomy): Eukaryota > Metazoa > Chordata > Aves > Passeriformes > Philepittidae > Neodrepanis > Neodrepanis coruscans. The sequence goes on along the minus strand of VYZS01052785.1, from coordinate 6,208 downwards.
ACTTCTCTGGTACAGATACCTCCTCCTCTATCTTGTTTTCTTCTTGTTTAATATTTCTGAAGAATAGTTTTGAACAGTAAAAATCTGCTATTGTGTCTTAGCCAAAGTTCTCCACAAAGTGCTAATAGGAAAGACATGGAACATTTGGGGATGATTGATCACCTGTGAATAAACCTTCCAATGTAATTGCCTAACTACGAGAAACGCTGGATTGTGTTGATGCTGAATTTCAACAAAAACACTGGGAGGGGTGATTTCAGGGCTGGTGCTTAGATGGGTCAAACCCGCCCCACTGCAACGAGTTTCTGGGGGCCTTCCAGAGAGGAAGGACTCGCTGTCTGCAGTGCCCTCATGTCTCTCCCTGGCCAATATTACTGCAAAGGAAAGCTCTGAGCAAACATCTGTCTTTGGTGGTTCTTCAGTGTCAATTCACCAAGATTACATTTTTCAAGGAAACAAAAAAGAATCACAGGAACACTAAGTACTGGAAAAGATAAGCTAATTCCAGAGTAGCCTGAAGTAACTGCAGCAACAACAATAATGGTGGCAATTCTTGGATGGGGCAGGTAAAGCCCTTTACTTGGAGCAGTTATTAGAAAACAGAAAGAGAGATGAACATGATCCAGCAGCACAGCCACTGCATAGTTTTATTTTAAAGTTATAAGCAATGTTTATTTTAAGACTTTAAGTTCAACACTCCTGCAATTACTATGGGATATTTTCTCAAACTGTTGCAACAGAAACCTAGAAACCAAAGGAAACCTTGATAGAGAAAAGAAGCTCCTAAAGTAGCAGTTCGTTTCCCACTATGAACATATAAAACATTGTGCACTGATATATTGTTATTCTAATTTTTGCAGACTATTTTAAATCTTCTTTGACTTTTCTGAATGCTCTTTTTTGCCACTGCAGGGATTATTGTGCTAATAAAAAAGCTTGCCATTCTTGGTGGAGTCCTTGAGGAGGACATTTCTGTTTCTAATTGTTTTCTTATTGTTGGCTTTGAACTTCACATCTTTTGTGCTGATGTGTGCCTTGAAAACACTTCTCAGGGAATATAGTATTACTAATACGAGATGTTGATCAGCCCCCATGTCAGGATGTTTATATACAGAGGAATGTTTTGATGTGTGGCTATGGCCCGAGTCTTGATCTTGCCGGGGTTAATTTGGATGCTGTTTTGTTTGATTCTGACAGACTGCCTTCACGGTTTCTTGGGTTTATTCCATAGGTTTAATGTCTTTGATTTATCAATGGACAGAGAATCATATTTTTTCCCATTTTTACAGATGGTATGTTAAGTACTATGTTGTCAGCAATTCCTGTGTAATATGTAGAGAGTTTTAAATTTATGATCAGCACTATTATCCTTTTGAATTAATAGCATATGCCCCTGAATTTGGTATGTTTATATAGTATTTGTAACTTTTGATTAAATATAATTCAGTCCTTGGGACATGTACAGTACTTACATTTCAGTGTTACCAAGCAACATCACATGATTTTTGTATCTGTGATAGTCACAAGGGACTGTGAGGTACTGGCTCAAAAGCAAACTTACTGCTGCTCTACTCAGACAAAAAAAAAAAAAAAAAAAAAGTATAAATTGTTCCGGATTTGCCATGCTGGCTTAAATCCATGGTTGGGCTGGTCTGATCTCATCTCCCTTGTCCTGCACTAGCTGAGAGCTGCAGAGGAAAACTCAAGCAAATAAACTAACAAAGTCTGAGAGATATGTAGGCAATTTACAATGTGATTTACAAGATCAGAGCACTCTTTGTTGACTTACAGGGATGGCCTGGGGCAGAAAACTCTCATTACCTTTATTAAACTTCTGGAGCACCAGATTGAAAGGAGTTCAAGTGACATGTGTGGCAGCATAAGGGGGGTTGACAAAACCCTGGAAGGGGATGTGGCATTCCCCTCCTTGGCAAAGAAGGGAAGGAAGGGCTAGGAACAGTGGTAGGGCAGCACTTCCTACCACTGGAGGATGTAAGGGAAGCTGCTGGATGCTGATCCTCCTGTGGCTTGGCACCTACCTGTCACTGAGGACATGCTGCTCTCAGAGAGGCAATTCTCCCATCTAGGACCAATTGGCACTTTGACGATGAAGGGATATCCCAATGGATAGGCAGAGGACTTCAGTGTACCATGAGAATTGCTACTACTGCTGATCTCAGAAAAGAACCAGATGAAAGCTATTCAGAATGCTCATCTTTCTCATCCTAGACACGAAGGAGGATACAGGATAACACTTTAGTACCTTCTCCTCAAATGAGGTGCATAGTCTGCAAAGAGCGATCAGAAAAACCTGGCCTGTGTGCTTGGGACCTTCCCGTCTGCTAAATGTCCTAATGATAAGATAATTTCTCATGTACTTCTGTCTGTGGAGGACACCTCGCTAAAGTAATTACTGCCCAGCAACTTGAACTCTCTTGAAAAGAGTTCTCAATTCACTCTCCACATAAGCTTAGGAGGACCTAGAATTCACATCCCTTTCATGTCCCTGACCCAATTCTGCATATCCTGCCCCCATCTTACAAAATTATCCCCGCACATATGCTGGACCAGCAAAACCACAATTATTTTTATGTGCATTTGTAAGATCTTTCTTGTAAGACCTTTGGGTGAGGGATGTCCAAAGTAGGGTACATTTAGTGCAGAAAGGGGTCTTATTGTGAGTTTAAGTAGTTGAAAAATTTTGCCAAAGGAACTAGTTCTGTGCTTAACTGCTGGAGTAACCACATCCAGTCATTGCTGACTCCAGTGTCTGGCAAGATGATCTCTACACATTTGTCACAAGTATCTCAGCAACTCTGAGTCTGCATCCAGACATTTGAACCAAAGAAGACAGTATGAACCATCAGGGACTTGTCATGGTCCTCTGAGTCATAGTTCCCATGAGATGATCAGAAATGATACAGAACCAAGCAGGGTGCAGAGATCTTCTTCAGTTAGTATTTCTGGAGCATCTACAAGAATCAGCAGGCTCTCGTAAAACCCTTGTGAAGATGGAGACATGGTCCCAGAAGGTCTTTCATCACAATTTCCATCCCAACACCAAGAGTGAGCAACTCCTCCTGAATATGAAGTAATGGTGTTTTTTTTCATAGAATATTTGAAACTCCTGTATGCTGGTGCTGATAGTGTGATTTTACAAATGTCCTCTATTGCTGTGAAGATAAGCCAGGCTCTGCATGAATGCTGTTGCTGCACTTTCTAATCTAGCAAACCACCCTCAGCTCTCTTGACAGCTTTCTGTTCTGTCAAGATTTTAGGATTCTTCTGGACAAGAGGAGCGTCTCCTATGAGGACAAACACATTTCATCATTTTCTGAGTTCTTACTGACTTTCTAGGCACTTTTACCAGGTTTCCCAACAGTATGTAGAGGTTTATAGTGGCAAAGAACTTAATTTTGACAGAATGCCTTCATTCCATTTTCTTTCCTCTTCTCCATCATTAAAGTATTCTGGACACAGAGTCATAAAGATAACGTTTGTAATGAGTGTTTTCTAATATCAATTTAATAACCCTCAGATCAAGATATGAAATGAAAAAAAAAAACAAAACCAAAACCATAACTTATAAATAAAATCAGCATATTAAAGGAACATATTTATCTGCTGTAAATTCATCTGACCCTACTTTACCCAGCAAATCCAAATTTTATTTGGAAATTATATATATAGCAATTAACAGCCTCACACACAGAAACAGACAAAAAGAAGCAGTGGAAGAACTTAGATCAAGCCACTAGTGCCTGCATATTTCTCTATAGGAAAACCATTTAATACCACTAGTGAGAGGTTTCCAGCGGACCTGAGTGACACAGTCCACACTGAGTCAGGAAGACTAGGAAACATCTCTAGAAACAAATTTCATATGTTAATGCTACACATACAGCATTGAAAGTGTGTATATGTGTGCAAATAACATCTGGGTCTCAAAACTATTACATCAAGTGGCATCATCCAGCCATTAGTCCAAGTGTTAATTCCTCTTCCAGTAGAAATCAGAGAACACCTGGGATGGGAGAAATCCTTTGGGAACAACAAATGGGGAAAAAATCTTTAACTTCAAAATGTGTTTTAAGGCAAGATTTTCAAATTTATCTAATGACAGAAACAAGTACCAACCATGTATGAAATGAAACCCAGCAGATAATTTTGTGGGAGGTAGGTGCCAAATCATCTTTGGGATTTGTACAGATGAAGACAAATCATGACTTAGAGAGGGCCCGTTGAGCTGGACAGGGTGGATGGAGGGAGAAGGAGTCAGACAGCTCGCCAAGTCAGGAGCAGAGGTCCAGATGGTGAAAAAAAATTTCTGGCTTACACTTGGACAATACGTTTCCTAGACACAAGCCTGGGCTCCACAGGTACTCCCATGAGCTGCCTGGAAGCAACATGCTCTGTGGGGCACCTGGGATGAAGGAATACCAGGATAGAGTAGGGCACAGGCTCCACAGGACACAGCAGAGATGAAGCCAAGACAAGTGAAGGAAGCAACTCGGTGGGATGAGGCCAAATGTCCACAGATATTTTTAACAAGCAATATTTCTTTTTCAGAACTCTTACCTATTCTGGGGACAATAACTATTGCTATGAGGTTTATAGTAAGAATAAAACTTAATAAATAAAAATATCGGTGTTTTAAACAGGGACATGGATAAGAATAGTACCTGACAGCGGACAACCTATGGCAACCTGACAACAATGGCAATAGGACAACCTATTTCAAGAGCACTGAAACCTGGCCACTCTCTATTGTCTTTCCCGATCCTACTTCCCCATCATCTGCTATTAATCCCTAATCTCTGTCTTTTCCCTTCAGCATTTGTTTTGAACTTGTTATCTATGAATCTGCCTTGTTCTTGTCAACTGTTTTCATGAAGAAATTTTTCCTGACTTGTAAAGAAGTACTTTCTCTTTTGAAAAATCTTGATATTTATAATCTGGAAAGTTACCATTATAGTTTGTTTCCAATCCTTCAACAAGCTTCCTTTCTGCAGTCCAACAGCAACATAACGTCTTTTACAATCTTACAATGTGGAACTTTATCAGAAACTTTTTGCAAATCCACACTCGCTATACCCAAGTACTAGTGCACCCTTCCTCCACATGCTTCCTCTATCACCCTTCCAGAACACCGCTGGATGTTCATCTCTCCATGGAGACTCTGTTCGATAGCTCATTTTTTAATGGTTAACCCATTTTTATAATGATTTTGTTCTGCATTAGCATTTTCTACCTTACCAAGTCACAGTCACTCATTGATAGTGCCATTTTTGGAGCCCTTTTGTGGACAGAAGTTTCACTGGAAATCCACAAGATCTCCAGCACAGTGGCTGTTTGTAATGACAAACACACATCTTGTAATGTACACACCTTAGCCCACAGCCCCCTAATTTTTCACAGGAGCTATTCAGCACTCTCAAATCAATGCCATCCAATGCTCATGACCTGATAGGATGTAGCTTACTTTTTTAGACAGCTGTACTCTGTATGTACATCTCAGCCTGATCTAGCTCTGCTGACTTATTTGCAAACAATTTGCCCAAGATCTTCTATGGTAAAGACTGATGTAAAGAATTCACTGATCTTTGCAACTCTGGCTTCATCATCTGTAACTGTCCTTTTAACATGTTGATCATCAAGTACTCCTACTAGTTTCCTGACTGTTTCCCTGCTTTTGAGCTACTCGAAGAGTATCTTCCTTTTCAAGGCACACTTATTTCTTCTGGAGCTTTCTTATTTTCCCATTTACATTTGAACTGCCACATTTTATTTTAGCTCCTTTGGGTAATCTCTTCTAGTATTTTGCCTTTCATAGCTTTCTTTCTGATTGTATTGATCCACACAGTTTTCATTGGATGGCTTTGTTACCTTCTTACAAGAAGATGTATGCTGGGAGATTTAAGAGTGCAGACCACATGCAGGATGGACTGGCCATTTGTTTTTTAATAATCGTGTTACCTTCTAGAGGCCCCACACCTTCTATATTGTCGTGCTACATCCTCACTGAACAGTGTGTTAGACCTCCATGTCCTCAGTCCTACTCCCTAACTCACTAGGTTCTGTGCAGAGCAACACGCTCACACCTGAAGCTGGGACTGTTGCTGATGAAGAAACAGTTGGTTGAATACGTCCACCTGAAACCTGTGGAATTCTGAGAATTTTTGATGCTTTTCTGTGGTGGTTTTACCAC